>JBBPBX010021786.1:0-42039 GCA_038048925.1 Garcialebias charrua | reverse complement strand
TGAAGTGCTTTGAACGGCTAGTCATGAAAAGCATCACATCTGTCCTCCCTGACTCCCTGGATCCCTTCCAATTTGCATACCGACCTAATCGCTCAACCGACGATGCCATCTCCTCTGCCCTTCACACAGCTCTCACACATCTGGACACGAAGGACTCCTATGTTAGAATGTTGTTCATCGACTTCAGCTCGGCATTTAACACCATCATCCCCCAACAGCTCATCCTTAAACTGGACAGTCTGGGGCTGAACACCTCAATGTGTAACTGGCTGCTAGACTTCCTGACCGGGAGACCACAGACAGTACGGATCGGGAGTAACACATCTAGCACCATCACATTGAACACAGGGGCCCCACAAGGATGTGTGCTGAGCCCCCTTCTATTCACCCTGCTAACACACGACTGCACACCATCGTACAGCTCCAACCACTTCATCAAGTTTGCGGACGACACAACAGTGGTAGGTCTCATCAGCAACAACGATGAGACGGACTACAGGAACGAGGTGAGCCGCCTGGCCTTGTGGTGCGGACACAACAATCTCACTCTCAACGTGGAGAAGACAAAGGAGATTGTTGTGGACTTCAGGAAGAGGGATGCCCAACATCCCCCTCTGACCATCAACAGCACCGCAGTGGAGAGAGTAGACAGCACCAAGTTCCTGGGAGTGCACGTCTCAAAGGACCTGTCCTGGAGCAGGAACACTGCAGCACTGGCAAAGAAGGCTCACCAGCGTCTCTACTTTCTCCGCAAGCTGAAAAGGGCTGGAGCTTCAACCCCCATCATGAGCACCTTCTACAGAGGTGCCATAGAAAGTGTCCTGACCAGCTGCATCACTGTGTGGTTTGGTGCATGTACTGCATCATGCCGCAAGAGCCTCCAGCGCATTGTGAGAGCAGCTGAGAAGATCGTGGGCACCTCCTTGCCCTCACTGCAGGACTTACACAGCAAACGCCTCAATCGGAAAGCCCACCGCATGGCAGGTGATCCCACACACCCACTACACAGCTGCTTCAGACTGCTGCCATCAGGGAGGAGACTGAGGAGTCTCCAGGCTCGAACCAGCAGACTGAGAGACAGCTCTGTTCATCAGGCAGTCAGAATGCTAAACACTCTGCCTGCTCTGCCTCCCCTCCCATTTGAACTGCCTTAACACTAAAACTTTCTCACATATTATCACTCAACACAAAGTTTTTAACACTAGACTCTGTGTCATCAAACGGGTTAATCACTAAACTCTCGGTCATGTGCTCATACAGTTTGCACTACTTCTCATACTTGCACTAATGTCTGTATTACATCACTGCCTATAATCATAATACTGTTTACATTCTCTGTTTACATTTATTAATACTGTTTACTTTTATTACTACTGCTTACATGTAATTACTACTGTTTACATTTATTTACACTACTCTAATATCTACACCACTGCTGGTACATATACAGTGTGCTCTGAACGGTCTTATTTAGGGATGCCCAATGTGCCTTACTGCATATGCCACTTTTTGCCTCTACAACAACATCAACTACTACCTCATACATATACTGTGTACATTGACTCATACGCTGCTTTGCCACTTTGCAAATGTCAATGCTAGAAACCTTTAGTTTATTTTAGTTATACTTTTTATACTCTTTTTTTATACTAGTATGCAAAAACTCAGGACAATATTATGTTCATTAAATGTTTAATGTTTTAGTTTTAGAGTTGGTGTAAATTTTCATACTCTTATACCACTATGCAAAAAACTCAGGACAGTGTTAGTTTTACTATTTTATGCTTATGTCTATTATTATATGTTTCAGTGTTTCAATGTTTAGATGTTTACTGTTGCACCGAGGGACTGAGAGAAACGCAATTTCGGTCCTGTGTATGTCCTGCACTGTACATATTGCAGATCTGACAATAAAGTTGACTTTGACTTTGACTTTGACTTTATTGCACAGACCCCGACAAGACCAAGGCAGTGGTGGAATGGCCTACACCTGAGACACGTAAGCAGCTACAGCGATTTCTGGGTTTTGCCAATTTTTACTGTAGGTTAATCAAGAACTACAGCAAGATCGCTGCCCCTCTTACCCAGCTGACCTCCACTCTGCAGACTTTTAAATGGACTCATTAGGCAGAAAAGGCTTTTGGTGAGTTCAAGAAACTTTTTTCATCTACCCCTATTCTTTGCCACCCTGATCCTAAAAGACAATTTATTCTGGAAGTTGATACCTCAGACACTGGTGTAGGAGCTGTCTCATCTCAAAGATCACCTATGGACAACAAAGTCCACCACTGTGCATTTTTTCTCGACGCCTTTCTTCTGCAGAAGAATGAAAGTGGGACAATTATGATGTTGGCAACCGCAAGCTTCTCGCCGTCAAGTTGGCCTTGGAGGAATGGCGACATTGGCTAGAGGGCACTGACACAACATTTATCATTTGGACTGATCACAAGAACCTCACTTATCTCCGTGAGGCTAGGAGATTGAACCCCAGACAGGCTAGGTGGTCACTGTTCTTTACAAAATTTAATTTTATGTTAACTTTCAGACCTGGCTCCAAAAACATGAAACCTGATGCCCTGTCCTGAAAATTCGCACCACCAGAAGAGACTGAACTTGAACCGAACATTTTACCCTGGTCTTGTGTGGTCGGTTCGTTGACCTGGTCCATCGAAAAGGTCATCATCGAGGGCCAGAAGGCTGAACCTGACCTGGGGACGGGCCCTACGGCACTATGTTCGTACCCTCCAGTGTCAAGGCTAAGGTACTCAACTGGCTTCACACTCATAAGTTTTCGTACCACCCAGGTGTGGCACGTATGATAGCCCTAACAAAGAGGCACTTCTGGTGGCCTTCCATGAATGATGATATAAAGGACTATGTTGCCGCTTGCACTACGTGTGCCAGAAGTAAGACTGGTAGCCAGCCCCCAGCTGGAAAGTTACAGTCAATTCATACCTTTAGCCGTCCTTGGTCCCATATATCTCTAGATTTTGTCACTGGTTTACCTCCCTCTGAGGGGAATACTGTTATTCTCACTGTCATTGACAGATTCTCCAAGGTAGCCCATTTTGTTCTGCTACCTCAGCTTCCTTCAGACTTGGATATGGCCAACTATTGGTCCAACATGTTTTTCGAATTCACGGCATCCCATCGGATATAGTTTCTGACAAAGGACCTCAATTCATATCACAGGTATGGAAAAACTTTTGTAATTCCTTAGGGACCTCTGTCAGCCTAACTTCAGGATACCACCCTCAATCCAATGGTCAAGCAGAACGGGTCAACCAGGAATTTGAGGCCGCTCTCATGTGTGTGGTAGAGGACAACCCATCCACTTGGAGTCAACACCTCATATGGGTAGAGTATGCTCACAACACCCACACCTCATCTGTTACTGGCATGTCTCCATATGAAGCTTCTCTTGGCTATACTCCACCATTATTTCCTAGCCAAGAGACTGATGTAGCAGTTCCTTCAGTGCAACATAATTTCAGGAGATGTCGTCGGGTCTGGCGCCAGACTAAGCTTGCCCTGCTATGTACGGCTGCCAGAAATAAGGAGATTGCGGATTGCCATAGTTCTGCAGCCCCATCTTACAAGGTCGGCCAGAAGGTATGGCTGTCTACCCAAAATATCAAGCTCAAAGACACCCCACGTAAGTTGGTCCCCCGCTTCGTAGGTCCTTTTTCCATTACACGTATTATCAGTTCCACGGCAGTCAGACTCCAGTTACCCGCATCTATGCAAATTCATCCCACCTTCCACGTGTCGCAGCTCAAGCCTCTCGCAGAGAGCCCATTGTGCCCTCCTGCCGACCTCGTTCCGCCCCCCTGTCTCATTGATAACCTTCCAGCCTTCACGGTCCACCATATCTTGGACGTACGGTGCTGGAGGCGGGCATTTCAGTATTTGGTCGACTAGGAGGGTTACGGCCCAGAGGAATGCTCGTGGATCCCGAGATCCTTCATCTTGGACCCTAGTCTAATCACAACGTTCTTCAGGGCACATCCAGAAAAGATCTTTAGGTCGCCAGGAGGCGATTCTTGAGGGGGGATAATGTAAGAGTTCTGCCTTGCACCCTGCCTCCCTCTCTCCTCCACACTCCTAATTGGTAGCAGCTGCTTCTAATCAACCTAACACCCAGGAGGAGTATAAGAAGACCCATGAACCACTCTGCAGGCGTTGGGACATTGCCTACTACCGTTAAGTAATGTTCTAGCCAGTTTAGTCTTAATATTAGTTGATACTAATATTTTGTGTTATTCTCTGCGCCTCCTCAGAGTTTTTGGATTGCACCGTTCACCTGTCCTGCCTGAGTTCCACATGAGCTTCGACTCATCCTGCCTCTCAACAGGTGCTGCTTACCTTCCACCACTTGCCTCTTCTAGTGATTGGTTTTACCACGTGTTACTGGAGATCTGGATCACAACATTCGCACTCTGTTTCTTGCTACTCACCGTAAAGACTATTTCAGCACAAGTATTCATTCAACAAACAGTCCGTTATCCATCCACTCTACTCCTCAGGTTTTCCTGCCCCTTCTCATGGATGTCATTATTTATTCATACAATTGTAAATAAACACTATAAATTAGTCTCTGAGTCCTGGTGTCTGTTCGATTCTGGTCTTTCATCCTGGGTGCACCCGCAATCATAACAGTATGTTAGTAGCAGTGGTGGGCAAATGAACGCTAGGTAGCGCTAAAGCGCTAATCCGCTTACAGTGGACCTAAACTTTTTGTCAGCGTTTTTGTGAATTGACTAACTTTTATAATTCATAAGCGGATTTGTGCTATTTTTATTTAAAATGCAGTACCGCTAATAACTAATTATCTATCAGTAAAAACCAATAAACTTATTTACAAGCTCTTATGCTGCTTGTTTTACCTTTTTCCCCACCGTAAACAGCAGAGAGGAGGAAGGGTGTGAGGGGGAGGGGGGCAGAGCTGAGAACAGACTCGGATCTACCATGTAGGTAAATGCCTGGGGGTCCCATTTCAGCAGTGGCCCCGGCCCCGCCTCGCCCCGTGCAGTCACCTACATCACTAACATTGATCCTGCTTGTTAATGTACATTTAACATAAAAATAATTATAGTTACGATGAAAACGATCATTAAATACGCAATTAAAAAAACGGTCGATTTCTTTATCCCCCTACTAAAAATGGACTATTCCATCTTGACATCTTCCGGGTCACTCAGAGGTGAACTCGGGGGCTAATTCTGTGGCTACTGTTTGTGCTGGGTACTTGGATAAATCCGTAGAGAACCCCGCTGTTTCAAGCCAAATTAACGCGGCCGGAGGAGTTTATTGAGGGTTTTGTGTCGACCATTTGACGGTGAGTCGTTATTTTTATGTATTTTAGTTACTTTTCATTAAATCTGTTGACTACCTATAGACGCTAACTCTGTGTCTGCCTGTTGGTAGTGCTGGGTTACTAATGGATAAATCCGTAGAGAACCCCGCTGTTTCAAGCCAAATTAACGTGGCCGGATGATTTTATTGTGTGTTTTGTGTCGACCATTCGACGGCGAGTCGTTAGTTTCATGTATTTGGGTTACTTTTATGTATAAATGCGGTGGCGACACACCCGTGTATTTGAGATTTAAACGTGGTTTTAGGGATTAAAAGATCATTCTATTTTTTGTTAATTTCGTGGCCGAATAGAATATATGTACGTAAAGTATTAAATAAATCCTTTGATTTTTGTAATTTCATCCTTTTAGGATCATTTTTGTTACTTTTCAGTTGGCAGTGTAGTGCAAATATTGATAACGCTGCCGGCTATATATAAATATATATATATATATATATATATATATATATATATATATATATATATATATATATATATATATATAATATATATATATATATATATATATATATATATATATATATATATATATATATATATATATATATATATATATATATATATATATATATATATATATATATATATATATATATATATATATATATATATATATATATATATATATATATATATATATATATATATATATATATATATATATATATATATATATATATATATATATATATATATATATATATATATATATATATATATATATATAATATATAAATATATAAATAGCGGATTAGATTAGCTTTCCCTAATTTTCATAAGACATTTGTGCTTTTGAAATTGTGGACATAAAAAAATTAATAAGCGTTTTACAAATTGTGGAACTAATTTTTTAATTAGCGGTGCCCAGCACTGGTTAGTAGTATTTTTAAATGTTTTTCTTAGTATGTTTAGTAGTATTTTTTTAATATTTTTCTTTGTATTTTTTTTTCTTCTTCTTTCGGCTACTCCCTACATTGTGGTTGTTACAGCGAACTAAGTCACACATATCTAAAAAAGCTAAGTCTGGTCCTCTGGATGTCCAGACATCTCAGACTAAGGAAGTCTTTCGGACGATAGATGAAACGTTTCTACAGTTTTGTTTTTCCTCAGGAGACAGGTGAGCTTGACCTATTTGCATAGGTTCAGGCTCTGGGAGTGTGAGAAAACATCCTGCGGACACTGCAAGGTGAGGAGGTGAACCTGAAGGTCTGCCTCATTGGGACTTGTAGTTCTCAAATGAGTTCTTGTAGGCACAGGGCTCACCTGATGGCATAGCAAACCCGGAAGTAGAGCGACGGTGGGTGTTGTAGTCCTTCTCTCTTCTCCGCTCCCGGAAACGCTCGTCAATAACCACCACTAGGTCGATTAACTCGTCAAAACTTTCAGGTTCGTCTCTAGCAGAGACCTGATCTTTGATAGGATCGGATAGAGAATGTAAAAAGTTACCTTGAAGTGCAAGGTCGTTCCATCCGGTCTGGGCCGTGAGGATGCGGAACTCCAAGGCATATTCGGCGACAGGACGACCTCTCTGACAAAGTCCAAGGAGCCGTTTTACGGCGTTGGGTCACGGCAGTGACCGATCGAAGATTCTTCTGAACTCTTTTAACAACGTATCAAAAGAGACCAGATCAACATCATGGAATTGTAAGTAGGAATTTGCCCAACGAAGTGTATCACCCTTCAATTGATTGGTGAAATATGTGATTTCAGCTGAGTAAGACATGTAGAGTTGAGGAGCTCCTTTGAACGCTAGTTTACACTGCAGGAGGAAACCTCCACACAAGTTGGAATCTCCTGAGAAGAGTTCTGAAGGTTTCATGATTACCTACAGACTTGAGGGACCGACTTCGGGTGTCACGTTGGGAGTGTTATTAACAGGGGAAGAAGTAGGAACTGTAGAAGAGGAAGGTAAGAGTCTCTGGTTTAAAGAAAAATAACATACCTCCAAGTTCTCTTAAATTTTCCTGTGCAGCCTCTTGTTGAGCCAAGACTTGTTGAAACATCTCCTCGAGTTTCGTTATGAGTTCCATCTGGGAAGAGGAAGGCGTTTGCTCGCCTCTGGTCTTGTTCTGGATCTGTTGTGGCTGGAGCATTTCTGTAATGACTGACTGAACCCAGAGTGGTACGAAACCAGGACAAAAGCCAAACTCAGCATTAGAAAAGGTTACTGTGTTTAATATTTACAGTGTGGAAATTTACACTTGGAATCCCTGGATCACCTGGAAGAGAGAACAGTGTCGGGGGTTCTGGTTAGAAGGATGAGTTGATGTTGATGCTCTTTTTGTTTCTCTTACAGGTGTTGATGTTGGAGCGAGGCTCAGAGGGGATTCCACGAAGACTCCAGAGTAGAGGGAAAAGGTCAGGCAAAGGGGCAGACGAGACCGACAGACAATGGCAAGCAAGGAAGATCCGGCAAGCGAGAGGTAACAAGGCTGAACTGGCAGGCAAAACAGGATCCAAGAGTTCTCAGGATACTTCGGGCACAAAAATCACAAGGTAAGTAAATCTGTCAGACACACGCTTTTCAGGATGAAGGCATAAATACCAATTGAGGTACAATGCTCCAGCGTCAGGTCATACTGGACTGCAGGCTTAAGTAGTGTTGCTTATCATCAGGTGGATGGCCATCAGCTGGTGTCAATTGGCAGCCATCTTGGAGAAGGCTGCAGACAGTGGGACTCCTACATTTTATTGTCTTTGTTACTTATCAGAGCTTTCAGTTGTTTCACTTCTTCAATAAGACTGATCAGGAGTTCTTGTTGAGATGCTAATCTTGTCACTTCAACACTCATAAAGTTTAATGGATTTTTAATTTCCTCCATATTTTCTGAATTATTTTCCTTTTTCCCCCCTTTATAGATGGCCTCTCTTCTCACCTTATAGCCATCCTCTTCACACCATTATGATTTTTTTTTAAATAGGACAGAAAGAAAGTAAAGACAGAACGCAAGACCACAAAACATAACAAACACACAAAGAAAACACAAGGCAAACACACCCGACCGCCGTCTGCAAACCTACAAAGAACATGACAGAACACAACAACAAAACACATCTGTATAACAGACCTAGAACATTCATGGATTTGTAGTAGATTTCTATAAATATGTACACCTATACCTACATATACAGGTAGTCCTCGACTTACGACGCCCACGACTTATGACGTTTCGGATTACGTCACGCATCTCATTAAAAAAACTTTTTCAAATAAATAAATAAATAAATGTACAGTACTGTACAGTCACCAAGCACTTAGCCTACCCTAACACAGTTAAGGAGTGAGTTGAAATGTCTTCCTCCTCTCTAGCGAGCTCCATTCACATAAAGGGAGCTACTTTCACTTTCACATTATGTGAAAGGGAGACAATTCAAATAACTCCTTCATCTTTAAAAACTGTGTTAGGATAGGCTAAGTGCTTGGTAACTGTACAGTACTGTACATTTGTTTATTTATTTAAAAAAAAATTGTATGTGATCCAACTTACGTCATTTTGGACATACAAACGGCCCGTAGGTCCGGAACTCGTTCGTAAATCGAGGACTACCTGTATATACATACATACATACATCAGGGGTGGCCTCATAACTTGCCTTGGTCGCTGTATTTTGTATTTGTTCTTTGTATTTTGATTGGGAATCACTGTATCACTGTATTTTGATTGCACCACTCTAATTGTGCTGTTTCTTAGTAGGTTTTGTTTACTGAATATTGTATTGATTGTATTGATGTTTTATGGTTTATGTTTTTTATGTTTTATGTTTCTATATTTTATGCACCGTTATGCCGAAGCAAATTCCTAGTCTGTGAATCCTGTTCATTGACAATGGCGATAATAAACAGAATCTGAATCTGAATCTGAATGTGAGCTCTCTGCCGATAGCGTGCTTCCGGTGACGTTTTATTTACTTTTTTTTTTTTTTTTAAACGAGCCATGCATTGACAAGCAGGCTGGCTGCAGGTAAGTTTTTAATCATTGAAAGCCCTTTAACTAATGTTTATTTGCATTCCTGACTTATATGCCTCTTATATGGCTATAAGACAGAAGTCACAGAGTATAGTGTAATACATGTGCTATCCATTCAAGAAATTCATTATTACAGCCTCCTATACCTGAAAAGTATCGGATCGGAAAAATGTCCGTATCGGTCGATATCCAGATTTAAGTATTGGATTGGTAGTAAGAAATGTGGATCGGGCATCCCTAAGAACAACGCCCGATGGCCTGCCCTTCTACCGGACCCCACCTCCGGAATGGCAGCCAGGGAACCAGGGGGTAGATAGAGAGAGAGAAAAAAAACATAAGACCCCGACATACATACCCCACCCCCAGATATGCTGTTGATGTATGTTGTTGTAAAGTGCTATTAAAAAAGGAAAGAAGAAGGAGCAGAGGCTTGCATTATACCAGTTTCCCCTCCACCCCAACTCTAATCCAAACCCTTACTGTCTAAATGCATTATTGAAAGTGAGCGCAGGCTCAAGGTGCAAGAGTAGTTTCATCCCGCCACCAATAGCCATAGTGCCCACCCCAAGTTCCTATATGTGAATGTCATGAGGATGTTATGAGTGAATGCCTATGGTGTATAATAAAATTGAGTCCCAGGTGGCTCTGGACAACAGAGATGTAAAATTGTTGCAGCACAACCGAGTCCCAAAATCCCTACATGTATGAAATTTGAAAATGAAGGAAGTGGAGGTGTACGGTGAGGGATGGGGAGAAAAATAACTGCAGGACCAAATGCTCCCACAGAGAGTCAGCTCCCCCGCTGACCCAACAGGCCTCCCAGTCCCCCAAGGTCTACCCAAGGAGCGAGGCCAAGACGCCTCTCCGACCGCCAGGCCCATTGAGCTCCAGACCCGAGAGGGACAGGGCAACGGGGGCTGCCAGCAGCAGGACCAACTGCCTACACACCCCAGGGCCGCCAAGACCCCCACGAACCGTAGTCAACCCGCCACCCAAGAGGATGCAAATCCCACAAGGATGGCCCGGCCAAGAACGCCCGCCCATCCGCAGACAAATCCAGGAAGTACCGGGAGCGTGCCCCTACCATGAGAAGGGGCCTGCAGGCCTGCCATGCATAGTCCCAGGCCATCATCAAGAACATCCACCCAGTCCCCATCCCAGAAGAAATACTACACCCACCCCTCATACTAACTGATAGGAATTTTAAACACCTTCACCTTAAATAAGAACCACACAAAAGAGACAATAATTAAATTTAACACTGATCATAAACTTTGCAAAGTGGGAAATTGTTTTCAATGCACCTTTGAAACAAGTTTCAAAATGTGTTGCCAGCTAAATCCGATTTGGGCCGCTTGTGCGTGCATATTTATATATATATTTATATATATATATATATATATATATATATATATATATATATATATATATATATATATATATATATATATATATATATATATATATATATATATATATATATATAAATATATAAATAGCGGATTAGATTAGCTTTCCCTAATTTTCATAAGACATTTGTGCTTTTGAAATTGTGGACATAAAAAAATTAATAAGCGTTTTACAAATTGTGGAACTAATTTTTTAATTAGCGGTGCCCAGCACTGGTTAGTAGTATTTTTAAATGTTTTTCTTAGTATGTTTAGTAGTATTTTTTTTAATATTTTTCTTTGTATTTTTTTTTTTCTTCTTCTTTCGGCTACTCCCTACATTGTGGTTGTTACAGCGAACTAAGTCACACATATCTAAAAAAGCTAAGTCTGGTCCTCTGGATGTCCAGACATCTCAGACTAAGGAAGTCTTTCGGACGATAGATGAAACGTTTCTACAGTTTTGTTTTTCCTCAGGAGACAGGTGAGCTTGACCTATTTGCATAGGTTCAGGCTCTGGGAGTGTGAGAAAACATCCTGCAGACACTGCAAGGTGAGGAGGTGAACCTGAAGGTCTGCCTCCTTGGGACTTGTAGTTCTCAAATGAGTTCTTGTAGGCACAGGGCTCACCTGATGGCATAGCAAACCCGGAAGTAGAGCGACGGTGGGTGTTGTAGTCCTTCTCTCTTCTCCGCTCCCGGAAACGCTCGTCAATAACCACCACTAGGTCGATTAACTCGTCAAAACTTTCAGGTTCGTCTCTAGCAGAGATCTGATCTTTGATAGGATCGGATAGAGAATGTAAAAAGTTACCTTGAAGTGCAAGGTCGTTCCATCCGGTCTGGGCCGTGAGGATGCGGAACTCCAAGGCATATTCGGCGACAGGACGACCTCTCTGACAAAGTCCAAGGAGCAGTTTTACGGCGTTGGGTCACGGCAGTGACCGATCGAAGATTCTTCTGAACTCTTTTAACAACGTATCAAAAGAGACCAGATCAACATCATGGAATTGTAAGTAGGAATTTGCCCAACGAAGTGTATCACCCTTCAATTGATTGGTGAAATATGTGATTTCAGCTGAGTAAGACATGTAGAGTTGAGGAGCTCCTTTGAACGCTAGTTTACACTGCAGGAGGAAACCTCCACACAAGTTGGAATCTCCTGAGAAGAGTTCTGAAGGTTTCATGATTACCTACAGACTTGAGGGACCGACTTCGGGTGTCACGTTGGGAGTGTTATTAACAGGGGAAGAAGTAGGAACTGTAGAAGAGGAAGGTAAGAGTCTCTGGTTTAAAGAAAAATAACATACCTCCAAGTTCTCTTAAATTTTCCTGTGCAGCCTCTTGTTGAGCCAAGACTTGTTGAAACATCTCCTCGAGTTTCGTTATGAGTTCCATCTGGGAAGAGGAAGGCGTTTGCTCGCCTCTGGTCTTGTTCTGGATCTGTTGTGGCTGGAGCATTTCTGTAATGACTGACTGAACCCAGAGTGGTACGAAACCAGGACAAAAGCCAAACTCAGCATTAGAAAAGGTTACTGTGTTTAATATTTACAGTGTGGAAATTTACACTTGGAATCCCTGGATCACCTGGAAGAGAGAACAGTGTCGGGGGTTCTGGTTAGAAGGATGAGTTGATGTTGATGCTCTTTTTGTTTCTCTTACAGGTGTTGATGTTGGAGCGAGGCTCAGAGGGGATTCCACGAAGACTCCAGAGTAGAGGGAAAAGGTCAGGCAAAGGGGCAGACGAGACCGACAGACAATGGCAAGCAAGGAAGATCCGGCAAGCGAGAGGTAACAAGGCTGAACTGGCAGGCAAAACAGGATCCAAGAGTTCTCAGGATACTTCGGGCACAAAAATCACAAGGTAAGTAAATCTGTCAGACACACGCTTTTCAGGATGAAGGCATAAATACCAATTGAGGTACAATGCTCCAGCGTCAGGTCATACTGGACTGCAGGCTTAAGTAGTGTTGCTTATCAGGTGGAAGGCCATCAGCTGGTGTCAATTGGCAGCCATCTTGGAGAAGGCTGCAGACAGTGGGACTCCTACATTTTATTGTCTTTGTTACTTATCAGAGCTTTCAGTTGTTTCACTTCTTCAATAAGACTGATCAGGAGTTCTTGTTGAGATGCTAATCTTGTCACTTCAACACTCATAAAGTTTAATGGATTTTTAATTTCCTCCATATTTTCTGAATTATTTTCCTTTTTCCCCCCTTTATAGATGGCCTCTCTTCTCACCTTATAGCCATCCTCTTCACACCATTATGATTTTTTTTTAAATAGGACAGAAAGAAAGTAAAGACAGAACGCAAGACCACAAAACATAACAAACACACAAAGAAAACACAAGGCAAACACACCCGACCGCCGTCTGCAAACCTACAAAGAACATGACAGAACACAACAACAAAACACATCTGTATAACAGACCTAGAACATTCATGGATTTGTAGTAGATTTCTATAAATATGTACACCTATACCTACATATACAGGTAGTCCTCGACTTACGACGCCCACGACTTATGACGTTTCGGATTACGTCACGCATCTCATTAAAAAAACTTTTTCAAATAAATAAATAAATAAATGTACAGTACTGTACAGTCACCAAGCACTTAGCCTACCCTAACACAGTTAAGGAGTGAGTTGAAATGTCTTCCTCCTCTCTAGCGAGCTCCATTCACATAAAGGGAGCTACTTTCACTTTCACATTATGTGAAAGGGAGACAATTCAAATAACTCCTTCATCTTTAAAAACTGTGTTAGGATAGGCTAAGTACTTTGTAACTGTACAGTACTGTACATTTGTTTATTTATTTAAAAAAAAATTGTATGTGATCCAACTTACGTCATTTTGGACATACAAACGGCCCGTAGGTCCGGAACTCGTTCGTAAATCGAGGACTACCTGTATATACATACATACATACATCAGGGGTGGCCTCATAACTTGCCTTGGTCGCTGTATTTTGTATTTGTTCTTTGTATTTTGATTGGGAATCACTGTATCACTGTATTTTGATTGCACCACTCTAATTGTGCTGTTTCTTAGTAGGTTTTGTTTACTGAATATTGTATTGATTGTATTGATGTTTTATGGTTTATGTTTTTTATGTTTTATGTTTCTATATTTTATGCACCGTTATGCCGAAGCAAATTCCTAGTCTGTGAATCCTGTTCATTGACAATGGCGATAATAAACAGAATCTGAATCTGAATCTGAATGTGAGCTCTCTGCCGATAGCGTGCTTCCGGTGACGTTTTATTTACTTTTTTTTATTTTTTTTTAAACGAGCCATGCATTGACAAGCAGGCTGGCTGCAGGTAAGTTTTTAATCATTGAAAGCCCTTTAACCCATTTAAGCCCAAATTTTTTTCAGAATTGAAAGGCATATCATTTTATCAGTTGGGTCCTTCTGAATCATGTTATGTATTTATTTTCATCATTCTGTATTTTGATTTGAAGAAAATGTCATTTTTATGACTGGCAACAATTGTTGCCAGTAGTCACACAGCTTGTCACTAGGTCAACTGTCACCTGTTCATATAATAATATAGTAATAACAAAATAATAATGTAGTCAGAATAAATAATAACAAAAAGTTGGAGCCTCAGGTTTCTCCTGTATAAAATTCCAAACAACAAACAATTTGAACAGTTTTTTTATTCCTAATTTATTCGTCTGTAGACTCGAATTTTGTAACTTCCATCCATCCATCCATCCATCCATCCATCCATTTTCTTCCGCTTATCCAGGGTCGGGTCGCGGGGGTAGCAGCCTAAAGCCTCGGATATAGTCGCGCTTTGGTCCGCAAGCTGGAGCGCGCATGCTGCGCGCGCACTGTGCATGCGTTTATAGTGTGGCACGGCAGCGCATGGCAAAGTGCTGTTCTTTTACTGACCAGCAGGTGGCAGTACCCTCTAAAACCTGTGCATATGTTGCAAGAAAGGGTGTAGAAGAAGAAATCTACCGTAGAAGAAGAACTGTTTGAAATCACACAACAAAAACAAATAGCTTTCCGCTCGCTCGGGGAATTTAATACATTTGAATCACATAAAAAACATTCCTCCATGCGTCGCGACGCCGTTTCCACGACCACAGCGGCGCAGACAGCTGCAGGCTCTGGCGTGAAGGCTGTCGGTGAGGTCCCTACCCGACCTGTCAATCAATTCGGCGCGCGCGCTAGGCTTGCGGAGCTTCAAAATCTGGGAGGTGCACGACCACGCGCGAAACCAACGCGCTGGCCAAAGCGCGGGGGCGGGGACTTCGCGATTGCGTCACTTTGGCCGCGCGCCCTATGCGACGCGTCAACTATATCCGAGGCTTAAGTAGGGAGGCCCAGACTTCCCTCTCCCCAGCCACTTGGAGCAGCTCCTCTGGGGGAATCCCAAGGCGTTCCCAGGCCAGCCGAGAAACATAGTCCCTCCAGCGTGTCCTGGGTCTTCCTCTGGGTCTCCTCCCGGTGGGACATGCCCGGAACACCTCACCAGGGAGGCGTCCAGGAGGCATCCTAACCAGATGCCCGAGCCACCTCAACTGGCTCCTCTCGATGTGGAGAAGCAGCGGCTCTACTCCGAGTCCCTCCCGGATGACTGAGCTTCTCACCCTATCTCTAAGGGAGAGTCCAGACACCCTGCGGAGAAAACTCATTTCAGCCGCTTGTATCCGAGATCTCGTTCTTTCGGTCATAAACCAGAGCTCATGACCATAGATGAGGGTGGGAACGTAGATCGATCGGTAAATTGAGAGCTTTGCCTTTTGACTCAGCTCTCTCTTCACCACGACAGACCGGTACAGCGCCCGCTTCACTGCGGACGCTGCACCTATCCGCCTATCGATCTCACGCTCCAGTTTTCCCTCATTCGTGAACAAGACCCCGAGATACTTAAACTCCTCCACTTGGGGAAGGACCTCCTCCCCGACCTGGAGAAGGCATGCTACCCTTTTCCGGCTCAAGACCATGGCCTCGGATTTGGAGGAACTGATCCTCATCCCGGCCGCATCACATTCAGCTGCAAACCGCTCCAGCGAAAGCTGTAGATCACGAACTGATGAAGCCAATAGGACCACATCATCTGCAAAAAACAGAGAAGCGATTCTAAGGCCACCAAAACGGATCCTCTCAACACCTTGGCTGCGCCTAGAAATTCTGTCCATAAAAGTTATGAACAGAATCGGTGACAAAGGGCAACCTTGGCGGAGTCCAACTCTCACCGGAAACGAGCCTGACTTACTGCCAGCGATGCGGACCAAGCTCTGACACCGGTCGTACAGGGACCTAACAGCCCATATCAAAGGGCCTGGTACCCCATACTCCCGGAGTACCCCCCACAGAACCCCCCGAGGGACGCGGTCGAATGCCTTTTCCAAGTCCACAAAGCACATGTAAACTGGTTGGGCAAACTCCCACGCACCCTCCAGGACCCTGCTGAGGGTGTAGAGCTGGTCTAGTGTTCCACGACCAGGACGAAAACCACACTGCTCCTCCTGAATCCGAGGTTCGACTATCCGACGGACCCTCCTCTCCAGAACCCCTGAATAGACCTTACCAGGGAGGCTTAAGAGTGTGATCCCCCTATAGTTGGAACACACCCTACGGTCCCCCTTTTTGAATAGGGGAACCACCACCCCAGTCTGCCAATCCAAGGGAACTGCCCCCGATGTCCACGTGATATTGCAGAGTCACGTAAGCCAACACAACCCCACAACATCCAGAGCCCTAAGGAACTCGGGACGAATCTCATCCACCCCCGGAGCCTTGCCACCGCGATGAACTCCCTTTCCATGTTTGACACCACAGTGACCATGCTGTTGTCATTGCTAGGAAGAGTATCCTTAGAATACTAAAATAAGACATTGCACATCATTTTACAATTTGAAATAAGAAAATTAGATGCAATCCTGCAGACAGTGTCTTCCTGTAGTTAGCGACAAGCTATGTGCCCATTGGCAACTTTTGTTGCCACTTACAAAAAGACACCCATGAACAAAAAACATTTATCCTAGGTACAATTTTAATAATAATAATAATAATAATGTCTTTTCCTGTCATCTGCGTATGTTTCCCATACACAGACGAAATTCGTCTCTGCATTTAACCCAACCACCTACCAGGTGGTGCAGTGAGCAGCCCGAAAGCGCCCGGGGAGCTGGAGAAATAGGTGTGCACTCATAGACACCCCAAGGTGGGTAGTGGCCGGGACGCGAACCCGCGTCCTTCGGGTCCCAAGTCAAAAGCCCTGCCACTAGACCATGAGTGTTACTGTAGAGACTTGAAAGATTAAATAATTATAAAAATGTATGGGGGAAAACCATAAGAAATGTTGTGAAAATTACCTTTTTCCAGGACGATTTGCATATTCCATATCTTCAGCCGGATGGCCCAGGAAGCATGTGATGTCATGCAACAGGAAGCACTTGGAAACATTTTTTTTAAATCAAAACCTTTGTCTAAGTTGTCTACTAGTTTATAGGTAGAAAATGTTGCATTATAACATTTGAGATTTTTTTACTGAGTGGAAAATGACAGTGATACACTTTGGCAACAATTGTTGCCAGTGGAGCTAAATGGGTTAACTAATGTTTATTTGCATTCCTGACTTATATGCCTCTTATATGGCTGTTTGTGAAAAAAGCCTTCAACTGACTGTTTATTCTGGTGAATTTGTTTGTGGAGCTAGCATGCTAATGCTAGCGTTTATCTGATGCTTATATTATTATATTACCATTCCTGACTGAAATGCCTCTCAAACAGATCTTACAAAAGTGTTTTCTAAACGTCATGTGGTTAACAAAGGCTTTATTCTTACAGATTATTATTCAATTATTGTTGGATTTTGAGCAGATTTAGTTGCTACATACATACATGAATTTACATTTATAAATTCAATGCATAGTTTAAATATGTATCTGTTGATCAAAACCAACGAGAATTACAACTTATAGTGCCACAATCAAAAACTAAACTAAAAATAGGTAGTAGACTATGTTGATTTCCCATAATGCTTAGCAGTATTTTAGTGTCCAATTATAGTTTAAATCTGTATCCGTTGATCAAAGCCAACAAGAATTACAACTCATAGTGCTACAATCAAAAACAAAATAAAAAATAGGGAGTAGACTGTGATGATTTCCCATAATGCTTAGCAGTATTTTAGTGTTCTGGGATGCACCATGAGTCAGAAGGACGTCTGTGATATAGAAGTGCCTCTTGTATGCTATTAGAGTTTGGGTATAACCTGTTGTGAGGCTCAAAGTGTCTTCTTTGAGTTTAACTCACACAATGTTAAGACAGAAGTCACAGAGTATAGTGTAATACATGTGCTATCCATTCAAGAAATTCATTATTACAGCCTCCTATACCTGAAAGGTATCGGATCGGAAAAATGTCGGTATCGGTCGATATCCAGATTTAAGTATTGGATTGGTAGTAAGAAATGTGGATCGGGCATCCCTAAGAACAACGCCCGATGGCCTGCCCTTCTACCGGACCCCACCTCCGGAATGGCAGCCAGGGAACCAGGGGGTAGATAGAGAGAGAGAAAAAAAACATAAGACCCCGACATACATACCCCACCCCCAGATATGCTGTTGATGTATGTTGTTGTAAAGTGCTGTTAAAAAAGGAAAGAAGAAGGAGCAGAGGCTTGCATTATACCAGTTTCCCCTCCACCCCAACTCCAATCCAAACCCTTACTGTCTAAATGCATTATTGAAAGTGAGCGCAGGCTCAAGGTGCAAGAGTAGTTTCATCCCCCCACCAATAGCCATAGTGCCCACCCCAAGTTCCTATATGTGAATGTCATGAGGATGTTGTGAGTGAATGCCTATGGTGTATAATAAAATTGAGTCCCAGGTGGCTCTGGACAACAGAGATGTAAAATTGTTGCAGCACAACCGAGTCCCAAAATCCCTACATGTATGAAATTTGAAAATGAAGGAAGTGGAGGTGTACGGTGAGGGATGGGGAGAAAAATAACTGCAGGACCAAATGCTCCCACAGAGAGTCAGCTCCCCCGCTGACCCAACAGGCCTCCCAGTCCCCCAAGGTCTACCCAAGGAGCGAGGCCAAGACGCCTCTCCGACCGCCAGGCCCATTGAGCTCCAGACCCGAGAGGGACAGGGCAACGGGGGCTGCCAGCAGCAGGACCAACTGCCTACACACCCCAGGGCCGCCAAGACCCCCACGAACCGTAGTCAACCCGCCACCCAAGAGGATGCAAATCCCACAAGGATGGCCCGGCCAAGAACGCCCGCCCATCCGCAGACAAATCCAGGAAGTACCGGGAGCGTGCCCCTACCATGAGAAGGGGCCTGCAGGCCTGCCATGCATAGTCCCAGGCCATCATCAAGAACATCCACCCAGTCCCCATCCCAGAAGAAATACTACACCCACCCCTCATACTAACTGATAGGAATTTTAAACACCTTCACCTTAAATAAGAACCACACAAAAGAGACAATAATTAAATTTAACACTGATCATAAACTTTGCAAAGTGGGAAATTGTTTTCAATGCACCTTTGAAACAAGTTTCAAAATGTGTTGCCAGCTAAATCCGATTTGGGCCGCTTGTGCGTGCATATTTATTGAAGATAGAGGAGGAGTTGATGAGTAACACAATTCTCTGACACTTTCACAGATAAAACAAACGTGAGGTCATGTTTCCGTTCAAACAGGAACATCATATCAAAACATTGTTTAGTCATGAGCAAAACTTAAAGACTTGTCTGTTCTGCATCCAAGAAAAACAACATGTTTGCACTTTAGATAAAGTGTTGATGCGAACAGTGAACTTTGATTGAAGTAAGCTAGGTAAGGTTTTTTGTCAGAGTACATTAAAGTAATAAGTTTAATATGATAAATGTTGAATTTCTCTATCATTCAGTCCTCTTATCATTTTAAACTGATTGCTACTTAGCTTTATGAGCGATATGGAAAAAACCTTGAGGCCGAATTGAAATTAGAGGTGAAAACGCATATTGCCGCCCTGGTGCCCCTCCAGTGGCGTCCTGTTACTTAACTCAGGATCATCTTTTTGAGGACGGTTGAGAGAATTAAAGTTTTTGGAGAACTTTGTAGTGATGATAGCACTTTGAGATTTTCATTAATGAAAAGTGCGTTATAAATTGAATTCATTATTATTATTATTATTATGATTGTCATATTTCATGACTTATTTCAATGGTTGAGAGAAATAAAGTTTTGAGGAAAACTTTGTAGTGAATATGATCTTATTTCATGTCTTATTTCAAAGTTTTAGGAGGAATAATCTATTTTAGCAGGGATTAATCTGTTTAATCATTAAATTTATTTCCAAAGGAATAAAAGTTTTAATAGAAACATATACAGGTATTCCCCGATTTACGAGCGAGATCCGTCACAAGGGGGCGCTCGTAAACCGGAAATCTCGTAATTTGGAACGGCCGCCATTTCCTTCGTAAACCCGGAAGTCCGCTCGTAAATTGGAACGGTTTTCGCCAGCGCACCTAAAAACACTCTATTTTCATCTAAAAACTACTTTTGAGTGCATAAAAATGATCGGAAACGTGTGTTTATATGCTTAACTTGCTAACTGTAGTGAAAAAACACATGAAAACTCAGTATTTTTTTCGTTTTTTCCAAAAATTCGCAGCTCGTAAGTCTGGGACCTCGCAGATCAGAGCGCTCGTAATTCGGGGACTACCTGTATATGTTTAAAAAGAACTACGGTAATCTATTTGAATTGTGTAAAACATATAAAAAGAAATAATCTATTTGAATTGTGTTAAACAAATAAAAATAACTAATCAATTTGGTTTGTGTTAAACAAATAAAAAGAACTAATCTATTTGAATTATGTTAAACAAATAAAATAATACACTTTCAACGATGTGGAAAGTAATAATAATAAAATGAAAAATAATGTTTGTTTAGAGATGTGGGAAATTTTTGAAACACACAACAAAATAGCTCTTTATGATCAAAAAGTTTTGAGTTTTAAAACCGCCCTTTTATGGGTACATAAAGTAAAAATAAAATGAACAAAAGATTTCAGTTCAAAAACCCTGTATGGGCTGGATTGAAACAAAACAAAGAATGAGCAAATAAAATGAGTAAAAGTTTTCAGTTGGCTTGAAATTACTTTGATTTTAACTGTAGCCTAGAAGAGCTAACATCATCGTAGTACCAGACATTTGTGAAATACTTTCAGCACTTAGAATCACTCTGCATTTTCTTTTTGGCTAATTAACACACACATCCTTTCTCACTGGTTTCAGTGGGGTGAAATCTTCTTCATCAAGCTCCAAGTGTGTTTGGTGTAAGTTGATCAGAACATCTGTAAAAGCTTTCATCATCATGTGCTTTAGACATGGTATTACACAAAATCAATATTGTTAGAAAAGGTGTGCAGATTTTCAGGAGGAGGTGCCATCACGGTCCAGAGGAAAATCAGTCCCAGAGAGAAAGAGAGAGAGAGAGCTCCCCAGGCCTGTTGAATCCTTGGCATAAGCAGTTTGAAGGTTCTTTAGGGATATCATGGCTTTGTCGATGTGAGTGTCATTGTCACCTGGGATATAAATGTAGTATTTACTCCCGATCAGAGCACAAGCACCTCCTTGTGCTACGGTCAGCAAGTCCAGCACCATCAGTTTTAGTGTGGCGATTTCTTCATTCTGTCCTTTATCCATGATGAGGGGAGAGGTTCACGTAGGAGTGGAACCTGTATGATAAAGTCTCAATGTACAGTGCAAAATTTGTCACTCCAACCCATGGAAACAGGGAGTGCAAAACATGATTTCCAGTGCTCCAGGACCTGTGCTCATGTGGAATGTTTGAGCCAGTCATGGAGTCATGTGGTGCAAAGTCCAGCACTTCTCTTTTTTCCTCTTTGCAGCTGTTTTGATGAAGATGATGAGAGTGAAGATTGGTTTCCGTCGTGGTGGATGAAGATCGAACCGTCTGATACCCAGACGGGGGCACAGACACCAGTCCACCAGTGGGGTAGAATAAGGTACAAACAATGACCACACAGCCACATTGCATCAGTAAGAGCTATTGTTGATGCACTGGAGCTTTCAGGCTGTAGGTCTGCGTACCTGAGGAAGTGTGAGGAAGTCTATCAGAGTCAGAGAGTCAGAGAGTCAGAGAGAATTTATTGTCATTTGCACCGCATGTAGTACATGTGTTGAAAACGAGATTATGTACACAGGGTCCCAGTTACATCCAACAACAAATGCAAGAGAAAAACAATAATAACATCTAGGATTAACTAAGAGAGACATCAGCTAGTAATACACTAAGCCCTAATGTAGTAGAAAAACATCATTATAAACAGCAGCACGAACATGAGCAGATGGTCACAGATGAACGCAGATAGTCACAGATGAACGCAGCAACAAGAAACAGATCAGTATCAACATGATGTGACATTTTGCAGTGTTTATTCTTATTATTTATTTATTCATGAGTCTGACAGCCTCAGGGTAGAAGCTGTTCCTCAGTCTAGTGGTTCTACATTTGATGCTCCTCAACCTCCGTCCCGAGGGGAGTGGTGCAAAGAGTGAGTGTGCTGGGTGAGTGAGGTCTTTCATGATGCAGGTGGCTCTTTTTCTGCATCTGGAGGTGTAAATGTCTGTGATGGTGGGGAGACTGACTCCCACAGACTTCTGTGCAGCCTTCACCACTCTTTGTAGAGCTTTCCTCTCTGCAACTGTGCAGCCTCCATGCCACACGTTGATGCTGGAGCACAGGACGCTCTCCACTGCACACCTGTAGAACGAGGTGAGGACTGAGCTTCTCAGACCAGCTCGTCTCAGCCGTCTGAGGAAGTAGAGTCTCTGATGACCTTTCTTGATCAGGCTGGTGGTGTTATTGCTCCAGCTGAGGTTATCATTCAAGTGTACACCCAGGTACTTGTAGCTGGAGACCACCTCCACCGCAGATCCACCTATATACAGTGGGGTGTGGGTGTGTTTGTTCCTTCTGAAGTCCACAATCATCTCCTTCGTCTTCTTCACATTCATGTGAAGGTTGTTCTCTTTGCACCAGCTCTCCAGATGTTCCACCTCCTGTCTGTAGCTGGATTCATCATTATCTGTGATGCATCCCACCACAGCTGTATCATCTGCAAACTTAACAATATGACAGCCTGGATGTGTGGCTGTACAATCATATGTGAGCAGAGTGAACAGAAGAGGGCTCAGCACACATCCTTGAGGAGAGCCAGTGCTGAGGGTGATGGTGGAGGAGGAGAAGTTGTGGATCTTCACGGACTGTGGTCTGTTTGTTAAGAAGTCTAGTACCCAGTTACAGATGGAGGGGCTTAGTCCAAGTGTGGATAGTTTGTCTATCAGAGTTTGGGGGATCATGGTGTTGAAGGCAGATGTGAAGTCCACAAAGAGCAGACGCACGTATGAGTCCTTCTGATCCAGGTGGGTGAGAGCAGTGTGGACCACAGAGGAGATGGCGTCCTCTGTTGATCGGTTCTCACGGTATGCATATTGATGAGGGTCCTCGCTGATGTTGACGGTTGTCTTGATGTGGGACATGACCAGTTTCTCAAAACATTTAGCGACTATCGGGGTGAGAGCCACCGGTCTATAGTCATTCAGACCAGTCACTGTGGAGCTTTTTGGGACTGGGATGATGGTGGCAGTCTTCAGGCAGGTGGGAACTGACTCCAGTGAAAGTGAGGTGGTGAAGATGTCAGCCAGCACCTCACAGAGCTGGTCCGCACATTCCTTCAGAACTTTCCCTGGGATGTTGTCTGGACCCGTAGCTTTATGAGGGTTGATCCTTCTGAGACTACCTCTCACTTCTGCTGCGGTCACTTTGAGGTGCTCCTCGTCTGGTGATGAGGTGAGTCTGGTGCTAGTTGGTCTGTTTGGATCATCAAAACGTGCATAAAACTTATTGAGGGCATCAGGCAGGGATGGGTCCCTGGGGCATTGTTTGCTTTTGCCCTTGTAGTCTGTTAAGCATTTGATGCCCTGCCACATGCTCCGTGGATCATGTGAGGTGAACTGTCCCTCGATCCTCTGTGCATATGCGGCTTTGGCCTTCTTTATGCCATCATCCAGTTCTCTCCTGCACTTTCTCAACTCCTCGGTATCTCTTTCTATGGTGGTGTCACAACCAGTGGTGTTTCCCAGGAAGGGTCCTGGGGCTGGTATAGTTGTCATGGTGACATCATCGGTTGTGCTGCTGAAACTGAAGTATGTGATGTTGGAGAATGGATAAAACACAGAGGATACCTTTGATCTGGTGGTGTGCTTGTCCAGAAGGTAGGTGGGGTGGAGTTCATTGTCCAGTCCAAACTTTGCAGAGTCGTGTTCTGACATTCAACGTGGTCATGACGTGGGTTGTCCAGAGAGAGATTGTAGGCACATCTGGACTTGTTCATGCTCATGGGTTGCACGTGAAAAGTTGGTTGATGGGAGCTGTGGGGCAAAGCAAAGCAGGCATAACAGCCCTCTTTCGTGTGACTTTCTTTCATGTACTGAAGATTATCTTTCCACAGGTTCCCGTCACTGTGATGGTTTGAAGGAAGGTTCTGCAGCCATTCTGCCACGTCATCATGCAGAGGTTGTAATGCTTCTGAGGTTTTAAGAAGACATGCTGCAGTCACAATGCAGTAGAGAGTACACCTGGCATGTGGAGCCCCCATTGTTGCTCAGCTAACAGAAGTACTAAACCCAAAATAATCCTAACGAAGCAGGGATCATTGGTTTCTTCACTGGGGTTGAGATGACGTGCTCTAAATTACCATGCCCCCTTTGTAACCCAGAGCTTCCCCATTGCTCCAATGACCTAAGAGTCCAATACCTTCTGTAGCTTACAGTGACTGAGATGGATCCAAGAGGGTCTTTTGGCGACTTTCTCAGCAGTGGGTGTATTCAGCAGTACTTGATACGGGCCCTTTCAGCGTGGTCTGGCTCAAGTTTTTTGTTTGATTCTCTTTGATGAAGACCTAGTACTGTAATCAGGTTTTACTGCTGTCGCTTCTTCCTGTGAAGATAGAGAACCAGAAGGCCGTAAATTTGTTTCAAAGACTTATTTTTCCTTAAGTGTCTTTAAAATCTGCTAAGGTCTGCTCATCTGCTTTCTGTAGGTCTGGTGAGAAGAGAGGCATAAAATAAAAAATCTTTTAAAAATGATTAAAAGCTATAGGTTGTAAAATGTTTTTGAATTAGGTTAATCATTCCCGCTGATGACATATGGCAAAAACCCATGTGTCACTATTGTTGTCGCCTTGAGTAAAGACTTATTATTCACATGATATAAACTATTATCATTTTGTTGTGTGCTCAGTTTCCCACATCTACTTTTCCTGCTTTGGAGCAGCTATTTGCATGTCAAATAAAACTGTTTTATTAATAATACTTTATTATTTATAATAAACAAAAACAATAAAAACATAAAAAAATAATAATAAGTTGTGTATATAGATCACCAGGAGCAAATATAGAAATATTCACGGATAAAATCTTGGAGCTAATGGAGAATAGTTTTAATAAAAATGTTTTTTGTGTGGAGACTTTAACATTGATATGGGAAATAAAACAGATTCAAATAACATAAGCACATTTATAAACTCAATGTACAGTTTAAATATGTATCCATTGATATCAAAGCCAACAAGAATTACAACTCATAGTGCCACAATAATTGATAATATTTTCACAAATATAACAAATGGGGACGTGATAGGTGGTATCTTAACGACCGACTTAAGTGATCATTTACCAGTTTTCACAATCTATAAAAATGATCAAAGCATCACAAAAGCAGTCACAATGAAGAAAAAGATCATAAACACGTCAAAAAAAGTTTTGGAAAAATTGAAAGAGGATCTAGATAAACAAGACTGGAATGATGTGTATGTTGATGATGCGAACAGAGCATATGATGAGTTTATGAATATCCTGGAAGCTCTGTATGAAAAGAATTGTGTGCAAACAAATTACACAAAGAGAAATACGATTGATCAACCATGGATGACAAAAGGGTTGAGAAATGCTTGTAAAAAAAGAATTATTTGTATTCATGTTTCTTGAAATTGCGAAGTCAGAGCGCTGAAGAAAAATATAAAAAGTATAAAAATAAATTAGTAGGGATTATAAGGAAACATAAGAAAGAATATTATAGTAAATTATTAGATAAAAGTAATGGTGATATGAAAGCAACATGGCGAGTAATGAATAGTGTCCTGAAGAATCATAAAGCAAAAACTGGTATTTCAAAATATTTTGTAAAAGACAACGATGAAATTCATGATGAAAATGAAATTGTAAATGGATTTAATCAATATTTTGTGAATGTTGGATCAAGCCTTGCAGCTAAGATACCAAAAGTAGATAAAAATGTGATCCACTCAATTACAGGTTGTGCAAATAGTATTTTTCTAAATGGAACTAACAAAGAGGAAATAATGAATGTAGTAAAACATCTTACAGACAAGAGATCGAAAGACTGGGTGGACATGGATATGATGTTTGTGAAGGACATAATGAGCCATGTTATTGAGCCGTTCACATACATATGTAACTTATCATTTTCAACAGGAATATTTCCAGATAATATGAAAGTAGCTAAGGTCGTTCCTCTTTTTAAAAATGGTGATAAATGTGTATTCAACAATTATAGACCTATATCCTTGTTACCACAGTTTTCAAAAATTCTTGAAAAACTATTTGTAAACAGACTAGATCAATTTATAGATAAACAAAATATTCTAAGCAACAGTCAGTATGGGTTTAGATCAAAAAAACTCTACATCAATGGCTCTCATGGAATTAATGGAACAAATAACTACTGCTGTCGATCAAAAACAATATTGTATCAGTATTTTTGTTGATTTAAAAAAAGCATTCGATACTATTGATCACACCATTCTCCTTGAAAAACTGAACAAATATGGTATTAGAGGACCAGCATTACAGTGGGTATCTAGCTACTTAAAAGATAGGAAACAATTTGTACAAATAAATGATGTAAGATCTGACCTCTGTAATATCACATGTGGAGTTCCCCAAGGCTCTGTACTTGGACCAAAGCTTTTTATTTTATATGTGAATGACTTGGTAAATGTGTCAGGACTCCTTAAATGTGTACTTTTTGCTGATGATACCACTTTTTTCTGTTTAGGTGAAGATATAGAACAAATGTTGGAATTGATAAAGACAGAATTTGTCAAGATACAAACTTGGTTTAAAATAAATAAATTATCATTAAATCTAGAAAAAACTAATTACATGATATTCGGTAATAAAAAGAAAACTGTTGATGTTCCACTCAAAATTGAGGATGTTGAGATTTGTAGAGTGAGTGAGGTGAAGTTTTTGGGTGTTATCATTGATGACAAACTGACATGGAAACAACACATAAATTCTGTAAGAATAAAAATAGCTAAATCGATAGCAGTACTGTACAAAGTCAGAGACCTATTGAATGATAAAGCTCTGTATTTGTTGTATAACACAATCATTGTTCCACACTTAATCTATTGTATTGATGTTTGGGGGAATGCGTGTAAAACAATCACAAAGCCTATTTTTGTATTACAGAAAAGAGCTGTAAGAATTATCACTAGAAAGCATTACCGTCATCCATCAAGTACATTATTTTATCAACTAAAGTTATTGAAGTTCCATGATTTGGTAGACTATAATATTTTATCAGTTATGTATAGGGCTCAAAATAATGCATTACCTTTAAATATCCAAATGCATTTTGTTAAAAGACAAAGTTGTTATAATCTTAAGGGGACAGAGTTGTTTGTAAAACCACAATTCAGAACCAGTTTGAAGGGACGTTCTACCTCAATCCAGGGAATTAGATTATGGAATGGCTTGGAGAATGTAGTTAAAAATGCCAAGTCAATGTTTACATTTAAAAAATGATCAAAACAAATGTGTTAAAAAAATATATGAAATAGCGTAATGTGTATTGTATTAGTTAGAAAATTAGAAAGAGTTAGTCATTTTGTACTGTTGGTTGAAGATTATTATTGTTTAATCTGATTGTTGGAAAAAGTTGGTTGAAGATTATTATTGTTTACATGGTTGATTATTGTTGTTTAATCTGATTGTTGGAAGTAAGGGGCAGATATAATAAGATTTATTCTTCTTTCTGCTACCTTTCATTTTTTTTTTATTTTGTACACTATCATTTATGAGATTGTCTTGTATTGTTTCTTTTGTAAAAAAAATGAACAAATTTAATAAACATAAACATAAACATTGAGTGAAATCATCAGGTATTTTGAGCTATTGAAAAAAAACATCTGTGCCTTTAGTGCATGCAGTACACTTGCACACTGAGATCATGTTTGGTTTATTAACAGAGCCTAAAAGTTCTGTCCTTTAAGTTATTTCTAATAAAGTATTTCATTGTTGGCTTAACATTTGAACACATTCCTTATGTATGAGAAATCATTTAGAATGATTAATTTAAACTAAATGTTTTAATTTAAAGTGTAGTTAAAATTTATTTGACAAGAATACACTTTTTTATTTTATTTTTTATTTTGCAGGTGATAAAGTATTTAATCATATTTGGTCTTAGAAAAACTGAAATTATTGTCAATGTTCAAAAGAATTGTGGGCCAGTTTGTATAAAAGGTTTTATCCAGAAATGTGTAAACTTAAATTTGACCTGTTTATATTGTTTAACTAAATCACCAAGCTTTTTATGAAAGTTTAAACCGTCAATAATTGTAAGTGTTGTACCTTCTGTTGCGGTTCAAAAGTTGAAGGGAAGCTCTGAAACGAATGTGCAAGTTTTAGGCAGGTTTATTGTACATTATAAGAATAAACCTTACAGCGACCAACAGACCTCTCACCAAGCACAAGTCCAACACACACATCTTCGAAGGCGGACCACGGTTTTATACCTCTAGATGACGTCATCGCCTCGTGGGACCAATCCTGGAACCGAACCGCCTTGGAACCGCCCTAGAACTTCCCCTACTCTGTGAGTGATCCGCCTCTCAGCCAACAAGCTATCAGCTCTGTATGTCAATCATCAAATGTTGGGTGTGTTGCATGTGCAGGCGTGTAACTGAAAAACTCTTCCCTATTGGAAATAAAGCCCGAGAGAAAAACGTTCTGCCTAGTGTCACATTTCACATTATAAGGCAGAATTAAGTGAATACAAATAATGGAGCATAGTGGGTGTAATGTAATACTGATAGAAATATATTTCACTTCTTTGACTACTGTGGGTCCTCTACCGGAAAAGACCGAGTTTTTACGTTTCTCTTTCCGTGTCAAAGTTTTCAATGACGTCAGGCCTTCGTTTTTGGATTCATCATCAGATTCATCTCTTCTACAGAGCTGCTTGATAAAAATTGGTAAGTGAATTCTCAGCTTCCTTTTAGCAGAGAAAATACAATTTTAAAATGTTCGGTTTTATAGTATGACGATCTATTTACGGATTTAGACGGACGAACGAAGCTTCGTAGCTTCAGTTGTTTTTGTTAGCATTTTTAGCTTCTCAGTTAGCTGCTATTTTCGACCCAAAAACGTAATTTTAGCTGATTAAAGTTGGATCGTTTAACTTTTTTATTTTCACTACAAAAACGCGACTCTGTCCGCTTGGTTTAGCGAAACAATTTGAAGTTTTTGTCGTTAAAATATTATTAAATCGGACCGCTCATGATAACATGAGGCCCACTGTTGAATTTGTCAGATTTTAACGTTGTTAAGCCATAAAGCCTAAAATATTTGGATTAGAATTTTGTAAACAAGATCGATCAAATTCTCAAATTCTTGTATATCATTCGGCTATATTTATTTGTTTTAAAAATGCATGTAAATATTTATTTTATTTTTAACTAAAAGTTTTAGTTAACCTTTTTTGCTGACTTCAGCAAATCACTGATATGTTTCAGAGATGAATTTATCCTTTTATAATTATTTCTTAATAGCAAAAAAATACAACAGTAATTTTTTGCAATCAATCCTTTTTCAGTCACATTTTAAATTGAGAGAAAAACATTTAGATCAGACCTGCTCATTACGTCGATCGCGATCGACCGGTCGATCGCAGAGGCATTACTGGTCGATCGCAACGTGACATTATTATTATTATTTTTTCTTTCTCGCAGCGTGACATTAAAAAAAATTGTCAGCCAATCAAACATCCCGTTACTTGATTGATATACAGGGCAACCAATCAGATGACAACTGAATCTTGAGTTTTAGGCTCCCGTCACTTGATTGACATACACGGCAACCAATCAGATGAGAGCTTTAGGTCATTGCGCATGCAGTTTCTGAAAAACAATGGCGCGAAGGTGGAACGCAGCGAAACATACTAAGCTAAAACAATCAGATTTCGGACTGTTCATGGAAAATACGACATGGACTTCCCACCGAAAAGCCAGCTGAGAAAGAGAAAGGTGGAGGAACTAAAATCCCTGTTCGGACATTAGCAATTTCAAAAGCGGAACCCCGCCACCATCTTCCGGGTGAGTGACGCTGTGATGTTTCTCTGCACGCTTAAACATACTGGTTGGGAGTTGACGTGGCTTTATTATTAAAATTGAAATATATTTCTATCAGTATTACATTACACCCATTATGTTCCATTATTTGTATTCACTTAATTCTGCCTTATAATGTGAAATGTGACACAAGGCAGAACGTTTTTCTCTCGGGCTTTGTTTTCACTAGGGAACAGTTACACGCCTGCACATACAACAGACATAACACTGGATGATTGACATACAGAGCTGGTAGCTTGTTGGCTGAGAGACGGATCACGTACAGAGTAGGGGAAGTTCTAGGGCGGTTCCAAGGCGGTTCGGTTCCAGGATTGGTCCCATGAGGCGATGACGTCATCTGGAGGTATAAAACCGTGATCCGCCTTCGAAGATGTGTGTGTGGACTTGTGCTCGGTGAGAGGTCTGTTGTTGCTGTAAGGTTTATTCTTATTATGTACAATAAACCTGCATAAAATTTGCACATTCGTTTCAGAGCTTCCTTCAACCTTTTGAATTCGCAACAAAATCATACGAGACACTGTTCATACAGAATAAACTCCTTGACTACTCTCCGTTCTCTGCACGTTTCCCTGTCCCGCAGCGCGAGCGTTTGCAAAACACAATTTTGCGGTGTGTTCAGGGATAGTCTGCAAAATACACCGCTGTAAATCTCCGTACCAAAAGAGACATTTTTATGCATTTGTTCACTAAATTAAACGTGTCCGGAGCCGTAACAACCTGCTACAACTGTGGTTATCAACTGGTGGCCTGTGGACCACTTTAGATTTGCTGGAGTTTTTTTTTTAGAGATGACATCATAAAGTAAAAAAAAAATCTAATGATTTTTTAACATTTATTAAAGTAAAAGACCAGATTCTTATAAAGAAGGGGTGGGGATCAGTTTCTGCCATCTTTTTTTTTTAAATAAAATTAAAAAAATCTATATTGCTGTCACCATCACCCCATTTGGTCCCTACGGGCGACCTGACCCCTGATTTATTACATGTGTTGTGCAATACTGTATTGGCTTATTCAGTTATGCAAGGTACATCAACATAGGTACATTGTACATAAAAAGAATCCTTAATACATTTAAAGATAATTATATGTTTGGCATTTTTGTATTGGGTAGATCTTTTTGACTTGTTTTTTTTATAAGTAGCTCGCATGCTGAAAAAGTGTGAGCACCCCTGATTTAGATGGACAGAAAAACAAGATGTGATGTGGGCCCGCAGCCCCTCCTTTTTCAAACGGAGCTTCAAATAATGCTGCATAAGAGTACAGTACTGTATAACCTATTTATTTTTCTGTGTTTTTATGAAAAGATGCATCAACAGCCGAATCACCCTTCTAAAAGGAGTATCAAGTTTTTGGTTTGTGAAGTTATTTAAATAAAAATCTGTTTTAAAACAAGTGATTTTATCTTTTGTGCTTTTTTCATTTGCTGTTTTATCTGCTTTTTGTCAGCACATATTTTGTAAGTTAGTGAGTATTAATTTTTAGATATCTGGTTTTAGTTTTTATCTTTAATGATTGCTTCTTATGATTGTGTTTTTCCATATAGAGATTTGTTTTCACAAAATCAGCTTAAACTCACTCTTTTTCACACACAGAAATGGAGCAAGCTGCAGACACATGCTTATCATGCTTTTCTGTGTTTTCATCATGCTTATCTTTCCAAGATGGCGGCGCGTGCAAAGGCTGCGGCTTCTCTCTCTCCCGACAACACGGTGTTTTCGTCTTCTTTGTCCTGCATGCCGCAATGTGCCGGCACGTCTTCGTCATGTTTACGTGTTCAAGAACGCAAGTATAGCCGTGAGTTCCTGCTTGATGTCGGAAAAACCGCTCATTTGGGAATAAACAGTGACCTCCAGGAGAAGCTACATGAGCTCGAACAGAAGCTAAACGAGTTTCGTGACTGCGGCCTGCTCTGGAAGCCAGCCCCGAGCCTCAATTCATCACGCCCGCCGTGGGAGCGCCACAAGCGGCTGGACAGTAAGCGGAAGCCAGCCCTGAGCCTCCCTTCTTCGCGGCCGCCGTGGAAGCGCCACAAGCGGCTGGACAGAAAGCGGAAGCCAGCCCTGAGCCTCCCTTCATCGCGCCCGCCGTGGAAACGCCACAAGCGGCGTGACAGAAAACAGAAGCGGGGTAAACGCGGAGGTGTCAGAGCTAGGCTAGCAGCTAGCCCACACAAACCGGCGATCCCATCCATGGTTTTGGCTAACGTGCGCTCCTTGGACAATAAACTGGATTATATACGCCTGCTACGAACGACACAAAAGACTGTGAGAGACTGCTGTGTGTTTGTATTCACGGAAACGTGGCTCAACAACAACGTTCCGGACCATGCTGTCCAGCTAGGGGAGCTAACATGCTACAGAGCGGACCGAACCCCCGAGGGAGGTAAGACAAGGGGAGGGGGGCTCTGTGTTTACATCAACAAAGCATGGTGCCTGGATGCTGCTGTGGTCTACAAACACTGCTCACATTTAGTGGAGTTCATGACTATTAAATGCAGACCGTTCTATTTACCGAGGGAGTTTACAGCTGTTTTGATTGTTGCTGTATATATCCCTCCAAGCTCCAACAGCAAAGTTAGAAGTGAGGCTTTGAATGAACTATATCTGCACATCAGTGAGCAACAAACAGCCCATCCTGATGCTTTTCTCATCACGGCTGGTGATTTCAACCATGCAGATTTAAAGAGTGTATTTCCAAAAACATACAGAAACATAAACTTTGCAACAAGAGGAAACAACACACTGGACCAAGTTTACACCACCATGAAAAATGCCTACAGAGCCCTCCCCCTCCCCCACATTGGTGCTTCTGACAATATCTGTAGCTGTGTTTCCATCCATTTTCATTTCGATTTTTGAGCTAATTTTTGAAATCTCGCAAATATGTAAATACAAATTAATGCGAAGCAGAAGTGTTTCCATCTGCTGGCTTGAAGCGCATCTACCAAGCCACGCACAGCGTCATTACGTCAGACGTCAGCGTCATTACGTCAGACGTCAGCACTGCGCATGTCTACAGTAAACAGGAAGTAGCAGTTGAAAACAGAACCTGGCCACACATCTCGTCAAAATGGAGAGAATATTTCAGGTACGTGTTGCTATCGGTCGAGTTGTATTTATTCTGTCATACAAACTAGTTTTAGCGATGTTACATGTTGTCCGGAGCGGAAACAGCTGATCAGTCACGTGACGTGAATGTTCGCTTCGGCAGCACGAGTCGGCAAATGTGTTTCCATCTGTCGCTGTGCGCATCTGCTCATTTTCGAACATCCCAAAAACCACCTCAAGCGAGCGTATAAACTTTTTGGCGAACTTGAGAAAGTAAATACGGATTTTGCCGTTTCCATTAAGCTTTTCTGCTGCGATACTTCAAAATGCGCACCTAGAAACCTTGATGGAAACACGGTCAGTGTTATGCTAAAGCCAACATACAGGCCACTGGTGAAAGTCACAAAACCAGTCCGCAAGCAGATACGAGTGTGGCCAGAGGGGTCTTCAGAGGCACTCCAGGACTGTTTTGACACCACAGATTGGGGTATGTTCAAAGAAGCTGCTACCACAAACAACAACACATGTCTCCAGGAGTACTCAGACACTGTATGTTCATACATCGCCAAGTGCATTGATGATGTTACCAACCTCAAAACCATCACTGTTCGGGCTAATCAGAAGCCATGGCTGACAGCTGAGGTTCACAGACTCCTGAAAGCCAGGAATGCTGCCTTCAAAGCGGGAGATCAGGTGGGCCTGAAGGCAGCCAGAAAGAACCTGACCCAGGGCATCAGTGAGGCCAAGGAGCAGTATTCCAAGAAAATAGCTCACCGTTTCAAGGACAGCAAGGATACACGCAGTCTGTGGCAGGGAATACAGACCATCACAGACTACAAACCCCCCCCCAGACCTGTGACAGCTCAACCTCTACGCTGAATGAACTGAATGAGTTCTTCGCTCGGTTTGAGGCAAGTAACAGCACACCTGCACATAAATTCCCCCCCTCTCCTGATGGCCAGGTGCTGGCGCTGTCCTCAGACAGCGTAAGGCGATCATTCATCAAGATTAACGCCCGGAAGGCCTCTGGTCCTGACAACATACCTGGTCGTGTGCTGAAGGACTGTGCAGGGGAACTCGCAGCGGTCTTCACGGACATCTTTAACATCTCACTGAGCCAGGCCATCGTCCCCACCTGTTTCAAAGCCACCACCATCATCCCTGTCCCAAAGAAGGCAACGCCCGCATGCCTCAATGACTATCGCCCAGTAGCACTCACCCCCATCCTGATGAAGTGCTTTGAACGGCTAGTCATGAAAAGCATCACATCTGTCCTCCCTGCCTCCCTGGATCCCTTCCAATTTGCATACCGACCTAATCGCTCAACCGACGATGCCATCTCCTCTGCCCTCCACACAGCTCTCACACATCTGGACACGAAGGACTCTTATGTTAGAATGCTGTTCATCGACTTCAGCTCGGCATTCAACACCATCATCCCCCAACAGCTCATCCATAAACTGGACAGTCTGGGGCTGAACACCTCAATGTGTAACTGGCTGCTAGACTTCCTGACCGGGAGACCACAGACAGTACGGATCGGGAGTAACACATCTAGCACCATCACATTGAACACAGGGGCCCCACAAGGATGTGTGCTGAGCCCCCTTCTATTCACCCTGCTAACACACGACTGCACACCATCGTACAGCTCCAACCACTTCATCAAGTTTGCGGACGACACAACAGTGGTAGGTCTCATCAGCAACAACGATGAGACGGACTACAGGAACGAGGTGAGCCGCTTGGCCTTGTGGTGCGGACACAACAATCTCACTCTCAACGTGGAGAAGACAAAGGAGATTGTCGTGGACTTCAGGAAGAGGGATGCACAACATGCCCCTCTGACCATCAACAGCACCGCAGTGGAGAGAGTGGACAGCACCAAGTTCCTGGGAGTGCACGTCTCAAAGGACCTGTCCTGGAGCAGGAACACTGCAGCACTGGCGAAGAAGGCTCACCAGCGCCTCTACTTTCTCCGCAAGCTGAAAAGGGCTGGAGCTTCAACCTCCATCATGTGCACCTTCTACAGAGGTGCCATAGAAAGTGTCCTGACCAGCTGCATCACTGTGTGGTTTGGTGCATGCACTGCATCCTGCCGCAAGAGCCTCCAGCGCATCGTGAAAGCAGCTGAGAAGATCGTCGGCACCTCCTTGCCCTCACTGCAGGACTTACACAGCAAACGCCTCACTCGGAAAGCCCACCGCATGGCAGGTGATCCCACACACCCACTACACAGCCGCTTTAGACTGCTGCCATCAGGGAGGAGACTGAGGAGTCTCCAGGCTCGTACCAGCAGACTGAGAGACAGCTCTGTTCATCAGGCAGTCAGAATGCTAAACACTCTGCCTGCTCTGCCTCCCCTCCCATTTGAACTGCCTTAACACAAAAAACTTTCTCACACATTACCACTCAACACAAAGTTTTTAACACTGGACTCTGTGTCATCAAACGGGTTATTCACTAAACTCTCGGTCATGTGTTCATTCAGTTTGCACTACTTCTCATATTTGCACTAATGTTTGTATTACATTACTGCCTATAGTCATACTACTGTTTACATTCACTGTTTACATTTATTAATACTGTTTACATTTATTACTACTGCTTTACATTTATTACTACTGTTTACATTTACACTACTTTTATCTACACTACTGCAGATACATATACAGCATTCTCTGACTAGCCTTATCTAAGGATGCCAAATGTGCCTTATGTGCCTTACTTCATATGCCACTTTGCCTCTATACCAACATCAACTACCTCATACATATACTGTGTACATCAACTTATATGCTGCTGTGCCACTCTTTGCAAATGTCAACGCTAGAAACTTCAGTTTATTTTATAGATTTACGTTTTTATACTTTTCATACTACTATGCAAAAACTCAGGACAGTATTACACTTTTATTATTTCATTTTATGCTTATGTTCATTGGGTGTTTGGTGTTTTAGGGGTGTTTGGTGTTTCAGTGTTGGTGTAAATTTTCATACTTTTATACTATTATGAAAAAACTCAGGACAGTGTTACACTTTTTTTACTATTTTATGCTTATGTTTATTAAATGTTTTAGTGTTTAGTGTTTAGATGGTTACTGTTGCACCGAGGGACTGAGAGAAACGCAATTTCGGTCCTGTGTATGTCCTGTACATATTGCAGTTCTGACAATAAAGTTGACTTTGACTTTGAGGTGAAAGCCAGAAAGCTACTCGCAGTCACCCACAGAGACAAGGTTGCAGTCAAACACAACAAAATATGCTTACACAAGCCGTTTTCGCATTGCACGGCCCTCCCCAGTCCGGCTCGTCCCTGGTTGGCCCAGAGCCAGCCATGGCCCGCCCCCGTTCATTACGCATTATGTGAAGAGCAAGCCTTGAAGTGGGTGGGGTATTCTCTCCAAGTGGGTGGGGTGTTCACTTGACGTGAGTGGAGTGCTCTTGTGTACGCGCTTAAAGTGTTTTAAGAGAGGAGACGCCGCTAAAAAATATTTGTTTGCTGAGTATATATATTAGTGTTTCTGAGTTTAATATTTGTTAATAACTGATTACAAATCAGCTTATGTTAGAACGTAAATAACACGAAGCGCGCACCCATTTCCGCCTTTCAGCGCGACCTGAATGTCATTAAAGGGGACCACACATGCAAAATTCACTTTTTAACGTTTTTTTTACTCAACTTTGGGTATTTACTTCATAAAAAAACAGTCCTTGTGCCAAAAAAATGCACCCAGTGGTTTATTTACTCTAAGTAGATTTATTTTACTGTGATACAAACGGTTCGTTTTAAAATACGCTCGCATGTGACGTCACAAGCGAGAGGACAACCCACCACAACCTGAGTCCAGCCCCTCACCTAGCAACCCCTGGTTAGGCTCAACCCACTTCTGTATTAAACACATGACTGTTGTTTTTCATGATTTCATCTCATCTTTTGTTTATATGTTCTTAATTTCATGTGTACAGCACTTTGTTGCAGCTGTGTTTTTTTTAAATGGCTTTATAAATAAAGTATAATTGTTATTTTTATGTTTTAGTTCAATTTTTAGTGTATTTGCGATCGCTCCCAACGCGCAGCCGGCAAAAATTAAACGAGCGGACCCCCGGCGTAGGGACCCGCGGCAACGGGACCCTCTTCTGGCGCGATGGAGCGGAGCTTCAACTGTACAGCCTCGCTGCTGCCTCGAAGCAGCCTCACAGCAGCGAGGACCTTCTCCTTACGGATTAATTTACGGGAGACACTTGGTGAACTTTGTGTTGTCTTGACTGGAACAGCGATAACTCCCAAAATCTCCGCGTGCAACGAGCGGAGCTGGCGAACACCGGAAGAGGAACAAGCTAACATTAGCATCGGATTCGGGTGGTCTCATGCTAAAAGGAGCAGCAAATTGCGGCGCGCTCAGACGGGTTTCGGTAAGTTATCTTAAGCTGACACTAACAGTAAGTCAAATGAGTAATAAAAAAAGAGCTAATTTTAAAACAACAACACATTACAGATACTGGCTGTTACAGAGGGCGTAAACAGATCGTTGAAGGGCGTGGACTTCAGAACTCAGTATCAGAAACCGGTCGTTCAAAACGAAAGTTAAAAATGGCAGAATTAAAAAGGGTATAATTAATTATCTAAGAATTATTTTGTGTATTAAAATTAATTTGACTCTGACTGTTGTTTGTGCCTATGCACCAAACGGCAGCTCAGACTACCCACCCTTTTTGGAGTCCTTGGAGGGGGTATTGGAGAGTGCGCCTCCTGGGGACTCCCTTGTTCTACTGGGGGACTTCAACGCTCACGTGGGCAATGACAGTGAGACCTGGAGGGGTGTGGTTGGGAGGAACGGCCCCCCTGATCTGAACCAGAGTGGTGTTCTGTTATTGGACTTCTGTGCTCGTCATGGATTGTCCATAACGAACACCATGTTTAAGCATAAGGGTGTCCATATGTGCTCTTGGCACCAGGACACCCTAGGTCGCAGTTCGATGATCGACTTTGTTGTCGTCTCATCTGATCTGCGGCCGCATGTCTTGGACACTCGGGTGAGGAGAGGGGCGGAGCTGTCAACTGACCACTACCTGGTGGTGAGTTGGCTCCGATGGTGGGGGAGGATGCCGGTCAGACCTGGCAGACCCAAACGTATTGTGAGGGTCTGCTGGGAACGTCTGGCAGAGTCTCCCGTAAGACGGAGCTTTAACTCCCACCTCCGGGAGAGCTTTGAACACGTTCCGAGGGAGGCGGGGGACATGGAGTCCGAGTGGGCCGTGTTCCGCGCCTCTATTGTCGAGGCAGCTTATCGGAGCTGTGGCCGCAAGGTTGTTGGTGCCTGTCGTGGTGGCAACCCTCGAACCCGGTGGTGGACACCGGCAGTGAGGGATGCTGTCAGGCTGAAGAAGGAGTCCTATTGGGCCTTTTTGGCTTGTGGGACCCCGGAAGCAGCTGATAGGTACCGGCAGTCCAAGCGGCATGCGGCTCGGGTGGTTGCTGAGGCAAAAACTCGGGCGTGGGAGGAGTTCGGAGAGGCCATGGAGAATGACTTCCGTACGGCTTCGAGGCGATTCTGGTCCACCATCCGGCGTCTCAGGGGGGGAAAGAGGTACGAGACCAACACCATTTATGGTGGAGGTGGCGTGCTGCTGACCTCAACTCGGGATGTTGTGAGTCGGTGGGCGGAATACTTCGAAGACCTCCTCAATCCTACTGGCACGTCTTCCACTGAGGAAGCAGAGCCTGGGGACTTTGGGTCGGGTTCTCCGATCTCTGGTGCTGAGGTCGCCGAGGTGGTTAAAAAGCTCTGCGGTGGCAAGGCTCCGGGGGTGGATGAGATTCGCCCGGAGTTCCTTAGGGCTCTGGATGTTGTAGGGTTGTGTTGGCTTACGCGACTCTGCAATATCGCGTGGACATCGGGGGCAGTTCCCTTGGATTGGCAGACTGGGGTGGTGGTTCCCCTATTTAAAAAGGGGGACCGTAGGGTGTGTTCCAACTATAGGGGGATCACACTCTTAAGCCTCCCTGGTAAGGTCTATTCAGGGGTTCTGGAGAGGAGGGTCCGTCGGATAGTCGAACCTCGGATTCAGGAGGAGCAGTGTGGTTTTCGTCCTGGTCGTGGAACACTGGACCAGCTCTACACCCTCAGCAGGGTCCTGGAGGGTGCGTGGGAGTTTGCCCAACCAGTTTACATGTGCTTTGTGGACTTGGAGAAGGCATTCGACCGCGTCCCTCGGGGGGTTCTGTGGGGGGTACTCCGGGAGTATGGGGTACCAGGCCCTTTGATAAGGGCTGTTAGGTCCCTGTACGACCGGTGTCAGAGCTTGGTCCGCATTGCCGGCAGTAAGTCAGGCTCGTTTCCGGTGAGAGTTGGACTCCGCCAAGGTTGCCCTTTGTCACCGATTCTGTTCATAACTTTTATGGACAGAATTTCTAGGCGCAGCCAAGGTGTTGAGAGGATCCGTTTTGGTGACCTTAGAATCGCTTCTCTGTTTTTTGCAGATGATGTGGTCCTACTGGCTTCATCAGTTCGTGATTTACAACTTTCACTGGAGCGGTTTGCAGCCGAGTGTGATGCGGCCGGGATGAGGATCAGTTCCTCCAAATCCGAGGCCATGGTCTTGAGCCGGAAAAGGGTAGCATGCCCTCTCCGGGTCGGGGAGGAGGTCCTGCCCCAAGTGGAGGAGTTTAAGTATCTCGGGATCTTGTTCACGAATGAGGGAAAACTGGAGCGTGAGATCGATAGGCGGATAGGTGCAGCGTCCGCAGTGAAGCGGGCGCTGTACCGGTCTGTCGTGGTGAAGAGAGAGCTGAGTCAAAAGGCAAAGCTCTCAATTTACCGATCGATCTACGTTCCCACCCTCATCTATGGTCATGAGCTTTGGGTTATGACCGAAAGAACAAGATCTCGGATACAAGCGGCTGAAATGAGTTTTCTCCGCAGGGTGGCTGGACTCTCCCTTAGAGATAGGGTGAGAAGCTCAGTCATCCGGGAGGGACTCGGAGTAGAGCCGCTGCTTCTCCACATCGAGAGGAGCCAGTTGAGGTGGCTCGGGCATCTGGTTAGGATGCCTCCTGGACGCCTCCCTGGTGAGGTGTTCCGGGCATGTCCCACCGGGAGGAGACCCAGAGGAAGACCCAGGACGCGCTGGAGGGACTATGTTTCTCGGCTGGCCTGGGAACGCCTTGGGATTCCCCCGGAGGAGCTGCTCCAAGTGGCTGGGGAGAGGGAAGTCTGGGCCTCCCTACTTAGGCTGCTACCCCCGCGACCCGACCCCGGATAAGCGGTAGAAGATGGATGGATGGATGGAAATCATGGGCGTAGCCAGGGGGGGTTCGCCCGGTTCGAACGAACCGCCCACTTTGCCTATGAAGTCCCGTCTACAACTCCCGCGAGACTGTGAGGGGAAGACAACGTTCACTCTGTCCTGGCTTGGAAGGCAACACGGTGGATTCAAACGGTAAAATTACATTGTGGTTTTTGATTCAACTGTTCATTTGTGTATTTTAAGTAGTACTATTTGATGTTAGAGAGATTAGAAGTGGGTCACGTTTTTATAAGATATGGATAATGCTAAAACATGCTAAAGCTAAGCTAAGTAGCAACGATTTTCGCCACGTTTTTTTTCCTTGTTTTTGGCTATTTCCGCCATGTTGGGAACAGTAATTTATCTGAAATTAGTACCAGTACGGCCCCATTCTATCCCTAAAGCTAAGTTTACAGTGATAGGACAGATAGTTACTCACAGGAAGCCTGAAACTGAGCGTCCATGTTTTTCTAAACAAAAGCTACAGGCCTCAGGCCTAGTTTGGACAGGATACAAACAATAACTTAGCAGTGTTGAATATACTGTAATATAGCCTATTTGGTGAAAAATAAATGTTTGGATAAATTTTCAAAAGAACAAACATTCAGAAAAACTGTTTTTGTACGTAAGACAAGTAAAAAAAACGTTTTCAAATAGAAACCCAAAATGTCTTAGCAGATCTTACTAAATTGTTTACTACATACTTAATATTATGTTAAACTGTTTTTCAGGTTTCTGTGCTGGATACCAACATGGGTAGGTGCAAGCAGAAGGACAGAGAGGAAAAGAGCAGCGCTTCAATGTACAACTTTGTTTCAAAGAAACAGAGTTCCAGGTAAAATAAATAAATAAAACAGATCTTCTTGTAAAATAGATTTTGTCAATAATATGTCTTAGAATGATTTCAGGAACAAATGTTTTCTTATTTAGAATGTATTTCTGTAAATTCTTTTAGCTAAATATTAAATCTTTTGATATGATTATTTAAATGCTAAAAGTGTCTAAAAAATATTCTAAAATCTCTTATTCACGTGTCATATCTTAGATGAAGACCGTGCAAGTTTGGTGTGTACCAGTGCTTCGAATGATGAAGATGGCTGCCCCTGAAGTAAGTTATTTTGAAGTTAAGCACCTGAGAAGCCCATTTTAGAAATTGAATGTTACAACATTACTATACAGAACATTTTGTTTTAATAATTGTTCTGCTAGGTACGGCAGAGTGCCTGGGTCACAGAGGCCGAACACCCCTGCAGGTTCCATTAAAGAGTGTGACCGAGACCTTTACCCCAACTTGCACGTCCTACTTCAACTGGCCTACACACTGCCTGTGACCTGCGAATGTGAGCGCAGTGCCCTTCGTCGCTTGAACAGCTACATGCGGGCATCAATGACGAAGGAGCGTCTCTCACTGGCACTACTTCACATTCACTACAGCAAACACATTGACCTTGAGAGCGTTGTTGATGTGTTTGCAAA
>JBBPBX010021785.1:22527-42039 GCA_038048925.1 Garcialebias charrua | reverse complement strand
CTATCACTGCTGTTCATTGTTCTTTAGTTTTAGCAGGTCGCTTTCGTAAATGAGCCCATGAGGTTCAAAAGATTTACCTGACTAAATAAAGGTTGAATGAATATCGTCCAGCCCTACATTACCTCCTACGTGTGAATAATGATTTTAACTGTATTTAGCCTCAGCTTTAGCCAGTAGTTTCAGTGTAAATGAATTTACAAGAGTTCATAACATGTCTGCTTCTTCCATGATGAGCTGGAGTTCTTTAATCAGCAACAAGAGAGGCGGCTGTGCAGTTAGCATGATGCTAACAGAGCGGACTTACGGTCAGGCATGTCAGCGGGCAGCTGCGGGCCTCCTGCGGGTCTGCTGCGGGCTGAAGGGAGTTCTGTCCCGGCAGAGCAACACTACAGCTCGATGCTTCAGATGTTCTCAGTCTGTGTTGGTTTCTTCCTGCGTAACGTTCTGCGTTTAGCTCGAATCTGTTGTCGTGAAGGCTGCACTGTTTATGACGTCACTTCCGGAAGCAGAGTTTAAACAGCAACGTCTGCAGGAGAACTGAGGTACTGCATCAACAACATTAAGGTTTAGTGCGAATAAATTCATAAACTCAAGATTCCTACACTTACAGATGCTATTTACATTTATTTTAGAAAACATAAAAAAATTATTCGCATTATGTTTCTCTATTTGATTTACTTCCTCTGTCAGGGCTGGCAAAGGGATGTTTTTTTCAAGTAGGAAGTCCGTCCCAGCAGATCTTCCTCTGATTTTATCCTCAAATGGTGTCCCTATTGAGTTTGTTGATTCCTATAAATATCTGGGTATTTGCTGGGAGATTCACATCTCTCATTTAAACTCCACGTGGAAAACCTAGTGAAGAAACTGAAAGTTAAACTGGGTTTCTTTTTCAGAAATAAATCATGTCTAACTCTGAATGTTAGGAAACACCTTGTATCTGTTGACGCAGCCATTGTTTAAAGCAAGGGTTGGAAATGCCACGGCCACGGGGCGGCCGTGGCTTATAGGTAATGGCAGTCGTCCCCCGATCGGAAGGTTGGCGGTTCGAATCCCGGTTCCCCACATCATGTGTCGTTGTGTCCTTGGGCAAGACACTTCACCCCGAGTAGCTCCCGGTAGGACTGGAAAGCACCTTGCATGGTAGTCTGCTGCTACTGGTGTATGAATGTGTGTAGCACTTTGAGATTTTCACTAATGAAAAGTGCGTTATAAATTGAATTTATTATTATTATCTGTGACTTTCCTTCCCTCCATTGATTACAGTGACATTCTCTACATGAATGCTCCTACAAGCACCCTGCAGATGTTGGATGCTGTCTATTGTAGCCGGGTCGGGTGTGGTTAAAATTGAGTACTGAAGTTTAAAAGGTTTAAAAATACTATTTTAAATAAATAAAATTGGTTAAAATGGTTGTACCTAAAAAGTTACCTTTAAAAGCACGCAGGCGCGTTTGCAGAGGAGGTTTAGGACAAGTTTACACACTGACACCAGTTAAATTGCACAATTATTTAATTAAATAAAATCCTAAATTTAAAATATTTACAAATTAAAAAGGCAGTCAACTCCAATAAACATTAAAAGGGCAATTATGGCAGTACATTTAAAACAGGAAAATCACACACAAACATATACACACACACACACACACACACACACACACACACACACTGCAGGACTTACACAGCAAACGCCTCACTCGGAAAGCCCTCTGCATGGCAGGTGATCCCACACACCCACTACACAGCTGCTTCAGACTGCTGCCATCAGGGAGGAGACTGAGGAGTCTCCAGGCTCGAACCAGCAGACTGAGAGACAGCTCTGTTCATCAGGCAGTCAGGATGCTAAACACTCTGCCTGCTCTGCCTCCCCTCCCATTTGAACTGCCTTAACACAAAAAACTTTCTCACACATTACCACACAACACAAAGTTTTTAACACTGGACCCTGTGTCATCAAACGGGTTATTCACTAAACTCTCGGTCATGTACTCATTCAGTTTGCACTACTTCTCATATTTGCACTAATGTTTGTATTACATTACTGCCTATAGTCATACTACTGTTTACATTCACTGTTTACATTTATTAATACGGTTTACATTTATTACTACTGCTTTACATTTATTACTACTGTTTACATTTACACTACTTTTATCTATACTACTGCTGATACATATACAGCATTCTCTGACTAGCCTTATCTAAGAATGTCAAATGTGCCTCACTGTATATGTCACGTTCCGCTGACCCTTTAGGCCCCGCTGATCCTTTAGGCCCCGCTGCCCCTTTAGCCTGACCTTTTTCCTTTAGCCTGACCCGCTCCCTTTAGCCTGACCCGCTCCCTTTATGCCTGTCACCCTTCCTCTGCCCCTGACTTCCTTTTGTCATATTTCTTGCCCCTTCTGTCCACCGTCCAATTTAGTTCAGCCTGTCATCCAGTAATGCCTGTCACCCTTCCTCTGCTCCTGTTTCTCTGCACCATACCTTAACTTCCCTACTTAATCTTTGTTCTTTGTTTCTTCTGTGCTGCTAATTTGTGTTCTGTGCTTTGTGTAATGTTTCTTGTTTTTACTTTGTTTCTGTCATTTCTTTCCACTTCCTCCTTAGTCTGCTTCAGTCCTGATTCTGCTCCTCATGTCACAGCCACTCCTGTCAGTCAACTGTTCACCACACCCCTTCTGCCCCAGTTCAGCAATCAGTCCTTTATTCCTTCCACCTGTTGTGCTCAGCATTTAAGCTCCTGGGAGCCACTGCACTTGGCTCAGTCATTGTTGTTGAATCTCTGGTTCCAGCATATGATAATGACTCCTTCTCCAGACCATACAATATAGCTGTCTTGTAAAGTTTTCCTTTGAACTTTGCTGACACATTTTTGTCACAAATCACTCCTGAAACTTTTCTCCATCCACTCCATCCTGCCTGCACTCTCTTCTTCACCTCTTTACCACATTCCCCATTTTCCTGGACAGTGGACCCCAAGTCCTTGAAGTCCTGCATCTTTGTGACCTCTGCTCCTTGTAGCCTCACTGTTCCACTGGCCTCCCTCTCATTCACACACATGTACTCTGTCTTAGTACTTATTTTAAATGAATGAATAAATGGATTAAATAAAATATTAAATAGCTTTACATATGCTAAGTTCTTGGCATAAATCAACACAGACATGTTCTCGATTTTAGTACTGTATTTTACATTGTTTTATAATGTAGCTGTTTATGTTTTTTAACACAGTTTTTTTGTGATTTTTAATTAATATGCTTTTTTATGATTGTTGGCTGCAAGTATCAAGCTGCAAAATCCTTTCCTTCCTGAATGTGAGGCAGGTCTTGATGTCTATGCGCAGCATTATTACTCTGGGTTCATGAGACACGACTCCGGATTGGATTGGCCCCACCCCTACTACTACTGTTGCATTGTGGGGAATGTAGTGTTGGTACGTGACCGGAGGGCTTATTATGTTGTTTTTCTGGCAAAATACAAAAATAATAATAATAAAATAAAATAAATAATTTTAGTACATGTTATTATGTGTCAGAGGAGGGCTTAGAATAGGAAATTTAAAAAAAAAAAAAAATTTTTTTTTTTTTTTTACCAAAAGGGCACTTGGGGGCAAGGAGAAAAAGGGGCAGGTGCTCAAGCCCCCATAGCCCCCCCCCTCTGCACGTCCCTGGACATCGGGGGCAGTTCCCTTGGATTGGCAGACTGGGGTGGTGGTTCCCCTATTCAAAAAGGGGGACCGTAGGGTGTGTTCCAACTATAGGGGGATCACACTCTTAAGCCTCCCTGGTAAGGTCTATTCAGGGGTTCTGGAGAGGAGGGTCCGTCGGATAGTCGAACCTCGGATTCAGGAGGAGCAGTGTGGTTTTCGTGCTGGTCGTGGAACACTGGACCAGCTCTACACCCTCAACAGGGTCCTGGAGGGTGCGTGGGAGTTTGCCCAACCAGTTTACATGTGCTTTGTGGACTTGGAGAAGGCATTCGACCGCGTCCCTCGGGGGGTTCTGTGGGGGGTACTCCGGGAGTATGGGGTACCAGGCCCATTGATATGGGCTGTTAGGTCCCTGTACGACCGGTGTCAGAGCTTGGTCCGCATTGCCGGCAGTAAGTCAGGCTCGTTTCCAGTGAGAGTTGGACTCCGCCAAGGTTGCCCTTTGTCACCGATTCTGTTCATAACTTTTATGGACAGAATTTCTAGGCGCAGCCAAGGTGTTGAGAGGATCCGTTTTGGTGACCTTAGAATCGCTTCTCTGTTTTTTGCAGATGATGTGGTCCTACTGGCTTCATCAGTTCGTGATTTACAGCTTTCACTGGAGCGGTTTGCAGCCGAGTGTGATGCGGCCGGGATGAGGATCAGTTCCTCCAAATCCGAGGCCATGGTCTTGAGCCGGAAAAGGGTAGCATGCCCTCTCCGGGTCGGGGAGGAGGTCCTGCCCCAAGTGGAGGAGTTTAAGTATCTCGGGGTCTTGTTCACGAATGAGGGAAAACTGGAGCGTGAGATCGATAGGCGGATAGGTGCAGCGTCCGCAGTGAAGCGGGCGCTGTACCGGTCTGTCGTGGTGAAGAGAGAGCTGAGTCAAAAGGCAAAGCTCTCAATTTACCGATCGATCTACGTTCCCACCCTCATCTATGGTCATGAGCTTTGGGTTGTGACCGAAAGAACGAGATCTCGGATACAAGCGGCTGAAATGAGTTTTCTCCGCAGGGTGTCTGGACTCTCCCTTAGAGATAGGGTGAGAAGCTCAGTCATCCGGGAGGGACTCGGAGTAGAGCCGCTGCTTCTCCACATCGAGAGGAGCCAGTTGAGGTGGCTCGGGCATCTGGTTAGGATGCCTCCTGGACGCCTCCCTGGTGAGGTGTTCCGGGCATGTCCCACCGGGAGGAGACCCAGAGGAAGACCCAGGACACGCTGGAGGGACTATGTTTCTCGGCTGGCCTGGGAACGCCTTGGGATTCCCCCAGAGGAGCTGCTCCAAGTGGCTGGGGAGAGGGAAGTCTGGGCCTCCCTACTTAGGCTGCTACCCCCGCGACCCGACCCCGGATAAGCGGACGAAAATGGATGGATGGATGGATGGATGGATAAATGTATAATATATATATATTAAATATATATAAATATATATATATATTATATTTATATTATTATATATATTTATAAATGTATATTGATTGATTGATTGATGTTTATTCATTCATTTTAAAAGAACAAAACAAGACAGTTTCATCAGATACAAGAATGCAAGTAGGATAAAATGAGTCAGAGTTTGAGAGTCTTTATTGTCATTTGCACCGCATGTGGTACATGTGATGAAAACGAGATTATGTACACGAGGTCCCAGTTACATCCAACAACAAATGAAAGAGAAAAACAGTAATAACATCTAGAATTAACTAAGAAAAACATCAACTAGTAATACACTAAGCCTAATATAGTGGAAATAAACAGCAGCACGAACATGAGTTTGTATGAGCAGATGGTCACAGATGAACACAGATGAACACAGCAACAAGAAAACAGATCAGCATCAGCATGATGTGATATTTTGCAGTGTTTATTTTTTATTTTATTTTTATTTATTCATGAGTCTAACAGCCTCAGGGTAGAAGCTGTTCCTCAGTCTAGTGGTTCTACATTTGATGCTCCTCAACCTCCGTCCTGAGGGGAGTGGGGCAAAGAGTGAGTGTGCTGGATGAGTGAGGTCTTTCATGATGCAGGTGGCTCTTTTCCTGCATCTGGAGGTGTAAATGTCTGTGATGGTGGGGAGACTGACTCCAACATCTTCTGTGCAGCCTTCACCACTCTCTGCAGAGCTTTCCTCTCTTCAACTGTGCAGCCTCCATGCCACACGTTGATGCTGGAGCACAGGATGCTCTCCACTGCACACCTGTAGAAGGAGGTGAGGACTGGGCTTCTCAGACCAGCTCGTCTCAGCCGTCTGAGGAAGTAGAGTCTCTGATGACCTTTCTTGATCAGGCTGGTGGTGTTGTTGCTCCAGCTGAGGTTATCATTCAAGTGTACACCCAAGTATTTGTAGCTGGAGACCACTTCCACTGCAGATCCACTTATGTTCAGTGGGGCATGGGTGTGTTTGTTCCTTCTGAAGTCCACAATCATCTCCTTTGTCTTCTTCACATTCATGTGAAGGTTATTCTCTTTGCACCAGCTCTCCAGATGTTCCACCTCCTGTCTGTAGCTGGACTCATCTTCACTAGCAAGGACCACGCCACAAGATATAAGTTTAAAGATTTATTGATTGAAGTAAAAAGGGGGGGAGGAGGGGAAGGGTGAGGGCAGGGGTGAGTGGTAGGCAGGAGAGAAGGGATGAAGGGATGAAGGGGTGAAGAGATGAATGAGGTGGGTGAGATCCGCCGAGGAGGATGCTGATGGGCTTAGGAAGTGAAGACTCGAGTGGGGATATGTCTTCGGGAAGCTGATCATCTTAACGTTTCCCGGCCCGCGTATGATCCCCAAAAGAGTCTGGTAAATTGGACTGAACTAAGGAGAGAGTGGGCTTGAAACAAGTCGTTAACGGATATTTTGAATATATGAACGATAGGCTAGTGAAGACCAGCTACCTAGGAACTGAATGGTTTGATCCGAGATACCTTGACTAGAAGTGGATGAGGCTGCGCCGATGCGGAACGATGGGTTGAGTAGTGATATAGGCTGATGAATACCAGCTACCTATGATCTGAATGGTTTGATCCGAGATACCTTGACTAGAAGCGGATGAGGTTGCGCTGATGCGGAACGAATGGGTTGAGTAGCAATATGCCTGATTTTAACGGGACTTAGCGAAGATGACGGGAGAACCAAAGAGAATTGCTGGATTTCCTTACTCTGAAATGAAGAGTTGATCGTGAGGAGAAGCATTAGCTGCATGTCGGGACTGAACGTACTTATAAATAATTTCGTATGGGCTAGGGAAAGAATTAAGAAGTTTTTGATTGATTGATTGATTGCTTCTTCGCAGAGTGAAATTCAGTGTGTAGTGACTGTGACAGGAAATGTCAGACAGGCAAGGGCAAAAGAGGTTGGAGCGAAGTCGAAACACGGAGGAAGCCAAAAAGGCTAAGAGGAACATGGTTTCTACAGTTCGGTCTATGAAATTTGAAAAGAATAACCTGAACGCAGAGTGTTCATACGTCTACTAAGGAGATTGGATGTTAGAGGGAGATGCTGAGTGATGCAGTTCAAATCTTGCTTTTACATCCTTCAATGAGCATGTTAACGTGACAATGTGAAATGGAGGGGCAGGTTATGCCTTCTGAGATCCTGAAGAAGAAGTTTATGCCAAGTTGAGCATGTTAACGTGACAATGTGAAATGGAGGGGCAGTTGAAGCCTGCCGAGATCCTGAAGAAGAAGTTTATGCCGAGTTGAGCATGTTAACGTGACAATGTGAAATGGAGGGGCAGTTGAAGCCTGCCGAGATCCTGAAGAAGAAGTTCATGCCAGCTAGGTGGAACCGGACGGTGGAAGTAAGAATGTTGAGGGCTAGAAGGGAGTAAGTAATGAAGAGGCAGATGGAAGTTGCATCGAAAGACTGAAAGGGGAGGATGTAGGCTGCGTGAAAAGATTTAAATCGATTCCTGTCTGTCAGGTAGACTAAAAGGGTGTGAGGGGCTAATTTGCGGAGAATTAGGTCTTGAGAAGAGAGGTGAAGATCTGATAACTGAGGATGTAGTTGAATTGGTTGAGGAATAGGGAGGAACCGGCGCAGGATGCGACTCTAAATGTTTCTACGACTGGCACGATACCAGAATAGATTAGGATAGACCTTTTTGCCCTTTCGTGGCCCCAAAAGAGCAGAGACGACGATGGGACAGAGACCGAAAAGTACGGAAGAAGGACTGCACGAGACGCACAGGAAGGAGTCGAATTCGGGCGGCCACACGTCGACGAACCACCCACCGCCGCAGTAGCTGCCGAAACGACGGAAGGAGCCGCATCGGTGAAAAGCAGAATGACCTCGGGGAAAGTAAGAAAAACGTTAAAGAAGAAAGGTTGTACCAGGATGAGAGAAAATGGCGCCACAGGCGCAGTTCCATATTGCATAAGTGGTCGACGACGAGAGAACCGCGAAGAGAAAAGACGCCAGCTAATTTAGAAAAGAGATGGGATAGAAAGGATCAACCCTGCGGAATGATACGGACGGCGTAGAACAGACGCCCGAGAAGAGAAAGCAGCCACAGCGCGGAAAACTGGTCAGACAGATTCAAGGCAACGCAATTAAATGCCAGACGAAATGAGCAGAAAACTGGCAGCACATTGATACAGCTGCGGCAGACGGGAGAGCACCGAGACGACGATGATGATGATGACGGTCAGCACCGTGCAACAGCTGTGGCAGCAGTAAGCACAGCGAAGACGAGAACAGAGAAGAAGGATGATGCACAGCACCTTGCAACAGCCGAGGCGGCGCGAAAGAGTAACGAAGACGACGAACGGACGAGGGGCCGCAGGGAAGGGAGGGATGATGGGACGAAGGGAGGAGGGACGAGGGGCTGCAGGGAAGGGGGGATGAAGGGACGAAGGGAGGAGGGAAGAAAGAACGAGGGACGAAGGAGGGGAATAGGGGTGAAAGGAAAGGTGCGAACGGAGGTCGCCAAAGGAGAGTGCAGAAGGGCATACGATACAAAAACCCTAGCACGGGGAGCCATCGAGAAAGGAGGCACGGGAAGAGCGGAACAAGTAGAGCAGCAGGGGAAGCTCCAATAAAGAGGGTGCGGGTACAGATGACGAACGGACGAGGGATGAAGGGCTGCAGGGAAGGGGGGGATGAAGGGACGAAGGGAAGAGGGAAGGAAGTACGAGGGGGATGAAGGAGGGGAACAGGGGCGAACGGAGGTCGCCAAAAGAGAGTGCAGAAGGGCAAGCGATACGGAGACCCCAGCACGGGGAGCTAACGAGAAAGGAGGCTCGGGAAGAGCGCAACAGGAAGAGCAGCAGGGGAAGCCTCGACAAAGAGGTCGCGGGCACAGGCGGTAACGCGATCGGGCCCCCACCGGGAGGGAGCTGATGCCATGACAGAAGGCCAGCGGACGGACGGAGCAGGCGTCGGAGGGTAAGCCGTGAGCGGTTGAAAAGAAGCTGAAACCAGAATGAAACAAATGGAAGAAGGGAGTGTCGTGGTGGGATGGGCGGCGATCATGCGAAGCCAGCGAAGGCAGGGACCGAGAGACAAAGGAAAAAGCTAAGAAAGGCCAGATAGAGAGGAAGCGGGTACAGGCTGCAACGCGACCTGGCACCCACTGGGGTGAGCAGTCGGCATGACAGAAGGGCCAGCGGTCGCCAGGAGCAGACGACTGAGCTCAGGGCTCGAGAGGTTGAAAAGGAGCTGACACCAGATCGAAATGAATGAAAGAAGGGAGTGTCGTGGTGGGATGGGCGGCGATTATGTGAAGCCAGCGAAGGCTGCGACAGAGATAACGGAAAAAGCCGAGAAAGTACTGATAAGAAGATGAGGGTACAGGCTGTAACGTGACCTGGCTCCCACTGGGGGGAGCTGATGACAAGACAAAAGGACCTGCGGTCGCCTGGAGCAGCAGTCCGAGCAGAAGCCGTGAGCGGTTTAAAAGAAGCTGAAACCAGATTGAAATGAATGGAAGAAGTGAGTGTAGATGGCGGGATGGGAGGCAATGTTGGGAAGCCAGCGGAGGCTGGGACCGAGATACAGTGGAAAAAACTGAAAAAGGTCTGAGGAAGTGGCAGCGGGAACAGGCGTAACGGGACCTGGCTCCCACAGGGGGGAGCCGCCGACATGACAAAAGGACCAGCAAACGCCCGGAGCAACGGTCTGAGCAGAAGCCGTGAGCGGCGTAAAAGAAGCTGAAACCAGATTGAAACGAAAGGAAGAAGGGAGTTTGATGGAGGGATGGGCGGAGACATTGTGAAGCCCGCGAAGGCCGGGACTGAAAGAAAAAGCTGGGGAAGTACAGACGGTGCCAGTGAACTAGTTACAACCACTCCTGTCAGCACTTCGATGGTAGAGCCAAGAAAGCTTAAGTACAAATGGAAAGCCTATTGAAATAAGTCTAATAGAATAATACAACTGGTGACCGACTGCAAATAAAGTGCAGGGAAATACTCACCTGGGCACTGGAGACATCGAAACGGTAGCCACCTGAACAGTTAGATACTTTTACTATTAAAGTCTATAATCCATCCAATCATGAGCTAAAACACAAGGGAATTGGACTGTCTGTAAGAAAGCCATCAACTGCAACCATAAAGAGGTGGCGGGTACGGGCTGCAACGCGACCTGGCTCCCACAGGGGGGAGCTGTCGCCACAACGAAAATTCTGCGGTGGATGACGGAATGACGTCACGGGAGACGTAGGAAGCGGAAGCGGAAGCCGGAACACAAGACGTGGCCGCGGGTAGTCCAGATGACGGCGAAGTTGTTGACTCCGGAGGACGAAAAGAGACGAAAGAGTCTGAAGATAATGTCCGAACGGCTGAAAGGGACACCATGTAATCGGAGAGAGCACGTAAGGCTGGCGACGGTCCAGGGCTTGAGAAGCTGTCGTGCTGGATGACGCAGGAAGCGGAACGCCGAGAAGCGGACGTACTGAGAGCCGGAGAGTGACGCCGAGGACCGAGGGAACGAGCATGTAGACTGACGCTACGAACTGGTCGACGACCGGAATAGATGCGGGTGGCAGAATGACCTCGGATGGGTGAGAAACTGGAGATAAACAGCGTGAGACCGAATATGAGGACTGAAATACTTATCAGAGTTGGATGGAGCATGGAGCCCGACTGGTAACAGAAGGAGGGGACCCGTCGACGGTGGATGGAACGTCAAAGAGATCCTCCGAACCAGAGAGGTGGAGGTTGAACGCTGAAGCTCCGTCCATGGTGAGTAGAAGCGCCGATTGACGAAACGCAACAGACAGAACTGCTCGCAAGCGAGGAATATATAGGCTACTTGGATAATTGAAGGTGTGGTTTGAGGCGTGGTCCTGCTCCTGAACCTAAGTTAACACGTTAACTCCATATTGTTTGTGATGCATCCCACCACCACTGTATCATCTGCAAACTTAACAATATGACAGCCTGGAAGTGAGGCTGTACAATTATATGTGAGCAGAGTGAACATGAAGGGAAAAAAAATGAAAATGAACAAAATGAAGGGAGCAGAAAGAAGATGAAATCTTATTATATCTGCCCCTTATTTCACAGTTTGTTCAACCAATGATAACCTTCAAACTACATCACAAAATGAATAATTCTACTTAATTTTTCTAACTGTAATACACAAACTACATCACAAAATGAATAATTCTACTTAATTTTTCTAACTGTAATACACAAACTACATCACAAAATGAATAATTCTACTTAATTTTCTAACTGTAATACACAAACTACATCACAAAATGAATAATTCTACTTAATTTTTCTAACTGTAATACACAAACTACATCACAAAATGAATAATTCTACTTAATTTTTCTAACTGTAATACACAAACTACATCACAAAATGAATAATTCTACTTAATTTTTCTAACTGTAATACACAAACTACATCACAAAATGAATAATTCTACTTAATTTTTCTAACTGTAATACACAAACTACATCACAAAATGAATAATTCTACTTAATTTTTCTAACTGTAATACACAAACTACATCACAAAATGAATAATTCTACTTAATTTTCCTAACTGTAATACACAAACTACATCACAAAATGAATAATTCTACTTAATTTTTCTAACTGTAATACACAAACTACATCACAAAATGAATAATTCTACTTAATTTTCCTAACTGTAATACACAAACTACATCACAAAATGAATAATTCTACTTAATTTTTCTAACTGTAATACACAAACTACATCACAAAATGAATAATTCTACTTAATTTTTCTAACTGTAATACACAAACTACATCACAAAATGAATAATTCTACTTAATTTTCCTAACTGTAATACACAAACTACATCACAAAATGAATAATTCTACTTAATTTTTCTAACTGTAATACACAAACTACATCACAAAATGAATAATTCTACTTAATTTTTCTAACTGTAATACACAAACTACATCACAAAATGAATAACTCTACTTAATTTTTCTAACTGTAATACACAAACACACTAAGCTACATCATAAGTACAACATAAGTGTAATACACAAACACACTAAGTTACATCATATATAGTTTTTGAGCAAGTCCTTTTTGACCTTTTTCTTAAATGTATACATTGATTTTGCATTTTTAACATCACTCTCCAGAGCATTCCACAAATCGAACTCCCTGAATTGAGGTAGACCGTCTGTCCTGTAAACTATGTGTTTTATTTTGCATGGCGCGTTGCTGCCATCTGTTGGACTTTTAGGGAACTGCTTTACTTTTACGTTATTTAGTCAGTAACGGTTTTTTACTAACGGCAGAGCAGTTGAAACACAAGTGTACAGTATGATCGCCGCATTCCAGGTCGAGTTTTTCGAAGCAATGCCTGTAAGTAGCAGCTTTTACTCTAAGACAAGAGTTTATGTTAACATATGAGAAAATAAGTAACTTGTTTACTGAATTTATGTTTAGTTTTGGAAAAACCTGCGGGCGATTTGATTATTTGCTGTGTCATTGCTAGCTAGCTGGCTGTTAAGATTACTTAGGCCGTTATGTAGCATTGCAGCTCATTATTGAGGTAGTATTGTTGTTGCACTTCTAACATGAAAACAAATGTAAAACACTTCTGTTAGCTGCTCTGAGCTCATCCTGAGTTGTTTGTGTTTTGGCAGTTTCACTCCGTTCTACATGGAAATAAAGGAAGAATTAATTAATCCTGACTCGTGTGAAAGGAGTTTGGCTGATGGTTAGTTTTTGGTACACGACACCATAGCGAGACCATTACAGTGAAAAGGCAGAAGAATCAGCTGAAACTTAGTCTGGAATCATCATGGAAGATCATGACAGTGCATCTCAAGTCAGCACAGGAAGCATAAGGTCGTCTGCATCACAGGTCAGCAGGGCTGCGTTAGCCCGTGCCAGAGCAGAAGCAGCATGTGTACGCGCATCTTACGCTGAGCGGGAAGCACAACTTAAACTGAACAAAGTCAAATTGGAAGCAGAATTGGAGTCCCTGAGCTTGCAGCGAGAGGCAGCAGCTGCAGATGCAGAAGCGGACATTCTGGAGGCAGCTGAGGGTAATAGTGGACACTTTTTTGTCATGCAAAGGAGTAATGCACCAGTACATGCTGAATCTGCAGAACACACATTGGAATATATTGAAGGACAAGCAAAGCATCAAGTCGACTTACAAAGTAAAGATGCCCTGAGCAACGTACCACATCTAAAGAATTATTATCCAAGAGAGAAAGTATCGAGCACCAACGTCGCATATGAGCCAGTCAGAGGAAGTCAAAACATGGAGATGTTTCAGAACGCTTACAGGGAAACACCTTCAAAGGCTTATGTCCAGCTACCCACACCCAGTCATTACCCTCCAGCCACAGGAAATGATTGTGATGGGGCATCACCGAGACATCCAAGCTTCCCTAATCCAGCAGCTCGGCCCTATACATCACCAAATGTTACCAGCTCACATCCCCAAAGTCACAGAGACTCAATGTTTGACATTGCCAAGTATTTAGCACGGCGAGATTTGGTGAGCACAGGCCTCAGCAGGTTTGATGACCAACCAGAAAGCTTCAGAGCATGGGTGTCTGCATTTGTCAACGCAACCCAAGAGCTAGAGCTGTCAGCAAGTGAAGAGCTGGATCTTCTCACAAAGTGGCTTGGAAGGGAGTCAGCAGAACATGTGAAGAGGATGCGCCTTATGCACATTAGTAACCCCAAAGCAGCTCTCAAGAAAGCCTGGGACAGGCTGTATGAGTGCTACGCTGCACCAGAAGTGATTGAAAGTTCATTATTTAATCGACTTGATGCATTTCCCAGAGTCGCCAGCAAGGACTCCAACAAGCTAAGAGAGCTGGGAGATCTTTTATTGGAACTCCAGGCAGCAAAAGAAGATGGATATCTTCCTGGATTAGATTTCCTGGACACAGCTCGAGGAATTAGTCCAGTCCTAGAAAAGCTCCCACACTATCTACAGGAGAAGTGGATAACAGAGGGTTCAAGATTTAAGAGAGAGCATTATGGTCGTTTCCCACCATTCCACTATTTTGCTTCATTTGTGTGTAATGAAGCCCGTACCAGAAACGATCCCAGTTTCGCTGTTCTCAGCAGTTCTCACCCTACAGTAAAAGCTAAGTCATTTGGGCAACACACAGCTGCAAAATTTCCTGTAACAGTGCAAAAAACAGACTTAGAAGAGGGAAATGGTTCTGCTGTTCCTGCCATACCTGACAACCCAAGCAGGTATTGTCCAATCCACAAAAAAACCACCCTCTGTATAAGTGCAAAGTTTTCAGAGCTAAAACATTGGAAGAAAGGAAAATGTTTTTAAAAGACTGTGGGATTTGTTTCAAATGCTGTGCATCCTGTTCCCATTTTGCAAGAGACTGCAAAGTCCTTACCAGATGCAGCGAATGCAACAGTGAACACCACATCTCAGCGATGCATCCCAGTCTACTTTCAAATGAGTTAAAGACTATTTTAGCATCAGACGTCAGCGAAGTCGAAGAAGATCATTCTACCGAGATCGCTATTAGTAGTCACTGCACAGAGGTTTGTGGTGAAAGCCAAACACCCATGTCCTGTGCCAAAATATGCCTCGTCAGGGTGTTTCCTCAGGACCAAAGAGACAAAGCCATCAGGGTATACGCAGTAATTGATGACCAAAGTAACTGCTCTCTTGCTAAGTCAGAACTGTTTGAGATGTTCAACATCCAGAGTCAGGTTTTTCCCTACTCATTGAAGACATGTTCAGGGCTCACAGACATGTCAGGGAGGAAAGCTGCAGGACTGTGTATCGAACCAGTAAGTGGAGGAGAATGCATAGCTCTACCACCATTGATTGAATGCAACCAAATACCAAACAACAGGTATGAAATACCTACACCAGCTGCAGCTCTTCATCAGCCACATCTTCAGTCCATCTCTTCGCAAATCCCTGAAATGGACCCCAGAGCAGAGATACTGCTCCTCCTTGGGCGGGATGTTATCCAAGTGCACAAAGTCACACAGCAAATAAATGGTCCAGTGAATGCTCCCTTTGCTCAGAAGCTTTACCTTGGCTGGGTAATAGTCGGGGAGGTGTGTCTTCAAGGTGCCCACAGGTCAAGTGTATCATCCTATAAAACCACTGTTTTGCCTGGTGGTCGGCCATCTTACATGACATCATGTGACCCATACATACAGCTTCAAGAGAGAGCAAACTACGGCGGGGAGAGCCCCTGGAGTATTACTGCATCATCTAAGGAGCAGAGAGAACAAAGCATAGGAAAGACTGTGTTTACCGAAACAGGTAACAACAATAAGTTAGCACCGTCATATGAAGATACTGTCTTTTCAAAGACCATGAAGACGCAAGTGTACAGGGATAAAGACAATACCTGGGTCGCTCCGCTGCAGTTCAAGGCACCCAGGCCAAACAACCGTGAGCAGGCAGCAAAGCGCCTCACCTCCTTGTGCCGCACGCTCAACCGAAAAGAGGATGACTGGGGTTGCCCGGAGGATCCTAGATGGAATGCTGGCAAAAGAGCATGTTCACCTTACACATGATGTTTTGTGTACGCTGATGGCTGAGGTGTCAGCCATTATAAATTCCAGGCCCCTCATTCCTGTGTCTACAGACCCTGAATCACTATTCCTACTCACACCTGTGACACTTCTCACACAAAAGACAGCTGCTGCATCTCTCTGTGGAGAGTTCACAAACAAGGATTCGTTTGGGTGTCAGTGGAAAAGAGTACAGGTGCTTGCCAGAAGTTTTTGGAACCATTGGAGGAGTGAGTACTTGTCTTCTCTACAGCAACGTTGCAAGTGGAACAAACAACATCACAATCTTCAAAAAGGGGACATTGTGCTGCTAAAGGACAGTCAAGCACCGTGCAATGAATGGCCAATGGCTGTTGTTGTCACCTCATACCCGAGTGCCGATGGTTTGGTTCGCAAAGTGGAACTGAGAGTGACAGAGTGGTTCAAAGACTTACTTGAGGCCTATTTCAGAGCTTGTACTCCTCATGCCCACAGAAACTGGTAGTTAAAGGTGTTTCAAGGGTTGTGTTTGTGTAGTGTGACATCACGGATGTCAGGCGGGGAGTGTCTGTAAACTGTTTTATTTTGCATGGCGCGTTGCTGCCATCTGTTGGACTTTTAGGGAACTGCTTTACTTTTACGTTATTTAGTCAGTAACGGTTTTTTACTAACGGCAGAGCAGTTGAAACACAAGTGTACAGTATGATCGCCGCATTCCAGGTCGAGTTTTTCGAAGCAATGCCTGTAAGTAGCAGCTTTTACTCTAAGACAAGAGTTTATGTTAACATATGAGAAAATAAGTAACTTGTTTACTGAATTTATGTTTAGTTTTGGAAAAACCTGCGGGCGATTTGATTATTTGCTGTGTCATTGCTAGCTAGCTGGCTGTTAAGATTACTTAGGCCGTTATGTAGCATTGCAGCTCATTACGTATTGAGGTAGTATTGTTGTTGCACTTCTAACATGTAAACAAATGTAAAACACTTTTTGTTAGCTGCTCTGAGCTCATCCTGTTGTTTGTGTTTTGGCAGTTTCACTCCGTTCTACATGGAAATAAAGGAAGAATTAATTAATCCTGACTCATGTGAAAGGAGTTTGGCTGATGGTTAGTTTTTGGTACACGACACCATAGCGAGACTATTACACCGTCCCTTTAAGCTGGTTCTGAATTGTGGTTTGATAAATATCTCTGTCCCTTTGAGATTGTAATAACTTTGTCTTTTTATAAAATTTCTTTGGATATTTAATGGTAATGTGTTATTATGAGCCCTATACATAACTGATAAAATACTATATTCTACCAATTCCTGGAATTTCAATAAATTTAGCTGAAGAAACAAGGTGTTTGATGGGTGACTGAAATGTTTTCTGGTGATTACTCTTACAGCTCTCTTTTGTAAAATAAAAACAGGCTTTGTAATTGTTTTGCACGCTTTTCCCCAAACCTCAATACAATAGATTAAATGTGGAGCAATGATTGTGTTATACAACATATACAGAGCTTTATCAATTAAAAAATCCCTGACTTTATACAGTACTGCAATTGATCTAAGATTTATTCTTCTTTCTGCTACCTTTCATTTTTTTACATTTTGTACACAATCATTTATGAGATTGTCTTGTATTGTTTCTTTTGTAAAAAAAAATGAACAAATTTAATAAACATAATAAACATAATCTAGCTATTTGTTTTAATGGAATTTACATGATGTTTCCATGTCAGTTTGTCATCAATGATAACACCCAGAAACTTCACTTCACTCACTTTACAGATCACAACATCTTCAATTTCAAATGGATCGTCAACAATTCTCTTTTTGTTACTGAATATCATGTAATTAGTTTTATCTAAATTCAAAGATAATTTGTTTAATTTAAACCAAGTTTGTATTTTTATAAATTCTGTTTTCATCATATCCAAAATCTGTTTTATGTCATTACCCGAACAGAAAAATGTGGTGTCATCGGCAAAAAGAACACATTTAAGTAGTCCTGACACATTTACCAAGTCATTCACATATAAAATAAATAACTTTGGTCCAAGCACAGAGCCCTGAGGAACTCCACAAGTGATATCACGGAGGTCAGATCTAACATCATTTATTTGCACAAACTGTTTCCTGTCTTTCAAATAGCTAGATACCCACTGTAATGCTGGTCCTCTAATACCATATTTATTTAGTTTTTCAAGGAGAATGGTGTGGTCAATGGTATCAAATGCTTTTTTTAGATCAACAAAAACACTAACACAGTACTGTTTATGATCGACAGCATTAGTTATTTGTTCCATTAAATCCATGAGAGCCATTGATGTAGAGTTTTTTCCTCTAAACCCATACTGACTGCTACTTAAAATATTTTGTTTATCAATAAATTGATCCAATCTGGTCACAAATAGTTTTTCTAGAATTTTTGAGAACTGTGGTAATAAGGATATTGGCCTATAATTATTGAATACACATTTATCACCATTTTTAAAAAGAGGAATTACCTTTGCTACTTTCATGTTATCTGGAAATATTCCTGTTGAAAAAGATAAATTGCATATATATGTAAACGGTTCAATAACATAACTCATTATTTCTTTTACGAACATCATATCCATGTCCACCCAGTCTTTTGATCTCTTGTCTGAGAGATTTTTTACCATTTTCATAATTTCCTCTTTGTTAGTTCCATTAAGAAAAATACTGTTGGTGCAACTTTTAATTGAATGACACACCTTATTATCTACTTTTGGTATTTTAGCTGCAAGGCTTGATCCAATATTTACAAAATATTGATTAAATTCATTTACGATATCATTCTCATCATGTATTTCTTTGTCATCTTTCACAAAATATTTTGCAATGTTCGTTTTTGCTTTATGACTTTTTAGAACATCATTTATTACTCGCCATGTTGTTTTAGTGTCACCATTGCTCTTGTTTAATAAATCACTATAGTATTCTTTCTTGCATCTTCTTATAATCATTACCAATTTATTTTTATATTTTTTATATTTTTCTTCAGCTTGTTGTGTTCTCGTTTTTAAGAAACATAAATACAAGTTATTTTTTTTTTACAAGCATTTCTCAACCCTTTAGTCATCCAAGGTTGGTCAACAATATTTCTTTTTCTACGATTTCTTTGCACACAATTCTTTTCATACAGAGCTTCTAAAATGTTCATAAATTCATCATATGATCTGTTAACATCATCAATATACACGTCCTTCCAGTTTTGCTTCTGTAAATCATCTTTTAATTGATCCATAGCTTTTTTTGATGTGTTTATTATTTTTTTCTTAATTGTAACTTCTTTTGTAATGTTTTGATCATTTCTGTAGATAGTGAAAACTGGTAAATGATCACTTAAATCAGTTGTTAAGATACCACCTGTCATATCCCCATTTGTTATATTTGTGAAAATGTTGTCAATTATCGTAGCACTATGAGTTGTAATTCTTGTTGGTTTTGATATTAACGGATAAAGATTTAAACTATACATTGAATTTAGAAATGTGCTGATGTTATTTGAATCTGTTTTATTTCCCAGGTCAATATTAAAGTCTCCACACAAGAAAACTTTTTTATTTAAACTCTTTTCCAATAGTTGTATGATTTTATCGGTGAATATTTCTATATTTGATCCTGGTGATCGATATACACAACTTATGGATATGTTTTTAGCATTTTCGTTTAATATTTCTATTGTTATTATTTCCATAAGATTGTCAACAATTATTGACATTTCATTAATTATTCTACACTTTATTTCATTTTTGACAAATAGAGCTACTCCACCACCTTTTTTATTGTTTCTGTTTAAATGATATAATTCATATCCTTCGATGTGAACATTATTTTTGTTTTCATCATTAAGCCATGTCTCTGACAGTGCTATTAA
>JBBPBX010021785.1:4437-21974 GCA_038048925.1 Garcialebias charrua | reverse complement strand
TATATATATGTGTGTGTGTGTGTGTGTGTGTGTGTATGTAAAAAAAAAATTTTTTTACCCACCATCCTGGTCTTCCCACCTGCCAGGGCTCAGAATCCGGCCTTGTTGAAGCATGAGAGGCCGGGGTTCGGGGTCCGGCCTCGCGTGCTTCAACAGGTCGGCAGCTCGTATGATCCTCCCTGGTGACTCCCCTCGCTCTGAATTTTTATCGTCGGTCAACAAACACAAAAAACGCCTGGACTTTTTTTTGTTCTTCCTGTCCTCTGGTAGCCTGGCCCTCGCCATTCCTGCACAGCTCCGCTCAATTCTCATTTCCCTTCACTGCACAGTCTGGGACTTCACCCACCCACAAGGATTTCTCCGGTAGATTTTTGTTCGGACCAATCAGAGAACAGAAGGGGTGGAGTTTTGGACCCTAACCCACGCCCCCACCTGTCCCAGCGCGCAGAGCCCTATAAAAGGGCTCTGCCAGCGCTCAGTCAGCGAGCAGCGGCATGTTCTCATTCAAAGCGATGCAGGATTGTTTTATATGTGACACATATTTATTAATTTCCCCTTCTTAATCCCATATCTGGAGTTTTCTTTTGTTTTTTTCTCCAAAAGTCAAGTAATCGCTCCCTCGTCCTCCTTCTCCTCCTCTCCCTCCGCTGAGTAAAATGAACACGGAAATGGCTTTTCACGAGAATTAAAGTCAGGTTTTACGTTGCTGCCGACTCCCATCAGATTTTCTGGTCTTTTGGTGAGCTGGACCAGCGATACATGGTTTTATTTTATTTTATTAAAACGTTTTATTTCCATATAAACACTGAATTTGCGCAGCGAGAGAAAAGCTCAGGAGGCGGAGCAGCTGTCAGTCAAGTTCACCAGAGCACGGCATGTTCTCATTCAAAGCGATGCAAAGCGATGCAGGACTGTTTTATATGTGACACAAATTTATTAATTTCCCCTTCTTAATCCCTTATCTGGAGTTTTCTTTTGTTTTTTTCCCCAAAAGTCAAGTAATCGCTCCCTTCTCCTCCACCCTCCGCTGCAGTGAAATGAACAAGGAAATGTCTCAGGTTGTCACGAGAGAATTAAACTCGGGTTTTATTGCTGCCCGAGTTCCATCAGATTTTCTGGTCTTCTGGTGAGCTGGACCAGCGATCCATGGTTTTATTTTATTTTATTAAAACGTTTTATTTCCATATAAACACAATATGCTGCGCGTCAGCCGGCAGAGAGAAAGGCTGCAGGGAGGCGGAGCAGCTGTCAGTCAAGTTCACCAGAGCACGGGGGGTAGCTCTGAGGGGAGGGAGCAGAATGGTTTCCCTGTTCAAAATATCCAATGGTTTTATTCCTCAGCAGAGGCCACGCCTCCAGCAAGAATCGTTTTTCAATGGCTAGGTTCCAGACCCTTGTCTGAAGCGAAGTGAAGGACAGGGTCTGGTTTAAACCAGGCTAGTCCTCTGGTGAAGCCAGACGTGTTTTCCTGTGCTCTGTTCCCCCCCCACTTCCCTGCTTGCATTCTTTCGTCTGTGATCCCTTAAGAGCTTCTTTTTTTGATCCTGCATACCTTCCTACTTCTAAGGACTTAATCAGCTGGTTTCTCATTAACATTGATCAATTTCTCCTGACAGGAGTCAGGGTTAGGAGGACCCTCTTACCTCGGCAGAAATAAATTGGATTCATGATGACAACTGGATTCTGCTGATTTTGAAATCTGGTTTGTCTACAAATTTGTGTGGATGTTTTGAAGCTTGACAGCACTCAGACTGAATTATGTGGAGCTGCGTCAGAGAGCTGGAGCAGGCTGTTATCAGGACTGTGGACTCTAGCAGCACACATGAAGGTGGAAATATCTTGGAGAAGCTTTCGACTTTGGCTTTGGTGTAAGGAATCAATTCGGCTGTTTGAAGCTTTCCATCAGAGAACTTTTACCAGCAAGACTTTAAACGGCAGAAACAGCAACTCACAAGTTCTGCCTGAGCTAAAATGTAGCCTTGATGACGGGCTTATCTCAACTCCTCCTGGCATGTTCTATTTCATGCAGGCTGCCGCCCTTTAAGCCACGCCTAGTGGGTTTATCCCTGCGCTTCGCGCCAATCACTGAAGACTTCTAGTCCACGCCCACCTGCCGTGGGCCCCCGCCTCGGTCTGCTATTTAGTCTGCTGCTGACCGAGAATCGACTCCCAAAATTTTTTTCACGCTGATGATAGAAGATTTCTACTACGTTCATGGGTTCCAGAAGATCTATAAAGAAGTGCTCAGGATGCAAGCCAGGCTTCATCCTGCAGGCTGACATGCATCCTGTCTGCGAGATGTGTCTTGGAGCCGCACATGCACAGCAGGCTATAATTCAGCAACCTGAGTGTCTTGCCTGCCAGCTCCTGCCTGAGGACGAGGCAGCGCCAGTTCAACCTCGTTGTCCAGGCGGCAACGAAGGCTCAGCCGCTGGTGGTCGCTCTGCCCCCCGTGGCTCTTGGAGACGGCGGATTGCGCATCCACGGTGGTAGCTAGCAAGGCCGGCCTGTCCCCCGTTGGGGGTTCGGGACCGGCCTCACCCTTCATTCCCCAGCTGGAAGGTGCTAGCAGTCGTGTTGCCCCAGTTCTGTTGCAGTGCACGGAACCGACCCTACCCACCACCATGGGAGAAGCCATTGTCGGCATGGCCGCCACGACCAACGCGCAGGTACCAGCTTGCTCGCCAGTGGACCCGGACCCAGTGACCTGCCAGCTATTTGACACGGAGTCATGCAGCAGCCGGGCACAGTCTCCTGAGGGCGAAGGACAGACGGAACCCGACACGGTCGAGCAGGGTCCTCACATCAACCTGGCCAACGCGTTGCCTGACATTATCAGGTGGGCAGCGAGTACGTGCGACATGACGGTCCCTGAAGGCACCACACAGACGTCTTTGACGCCACTCCTGGCGGGACGGTTCGCTGCGAAGCCTGTGAACCAGGCGCAGATGATCTGGCCGTGTGTCCCGGACATCGTCTCTCTGTTGCAGGCAGAAAGACATGGACCTTTAAAAATGAGAGCTCCTGTCTCGTCATTTGTTCCAGTGACGAAGGTCCAGGGGCTGACGGACCAGGCTTTCCCCCAGGTCCCGCCGCTGGAGCAGAGCTTGTCCGCAGTTTTCGGACTGAAAGCCGTCAAACATGTGGGAAATCCCGCAACACCACCCGCACCTGCATATCAGTTTGCCACGAAGATGCAGGACCGCATCCACATGTTTGCTTCTCAGGTTTGTGCCGCGGCAAATAACATTGCGCTCCTGACGCTCGGAGTCGGGCAGGAGCAGCTCTCGACGCCATCATCAACCTGTGCAGGACACTGGCCACATGTTCTGCACGGATCACAGCGTGAGCCACACTGCTACAATGACAAGTGTGGCTCAAACTGTGCCCCACCATCACGGAGGAGGTGAAACGGCAGCTCCTGGAGGGGCCGATTTCAACACAAGGTCTGTTCGGTGAGCACTACCAGACCGTGTTCGAGCAGCTGCGCTCATCCACGTACGCGCTCGAGCAGGTGAGAAAACACGCAGAGTCGCCTCGGGCAGACCCTCGTGTTGCACGCGGACCAGTGCGCCCTAGGGAGCAGAGCAGGGCATACTGCAGCGTGCAGAGACGTTCATCACCATCACGCACCTTCGCAGTGCCGCAGACCCCAGCTCCGTCCAGAGGACACCCGGCTCACTATTACCAACGGGCCAGGAGCTCCAGAGGCAGGGGTCGCCAGCAGACCTCATGGGCCAGCCAGCACCAGAGTGCAAAGAGAGACATGATTAAAAGATGACGTGTGAAGGGGATGTGCTCAACAGTTTTTTGTTTGCTGATAATAAAGATTCTGCCTTTGAAAGCAGTGTTTTTTATTCAGACATGCTAGTTGCCTCTTTTCCGAGGTCCGTGAACGCATCTCCAGGTTCGTGCAGTACAAACAAAACAAATTCCTTCACACAAAGCCAAGCTACAGGTGGTCTCGATGTTCCCCCGTAACCATTCCAGCCCCGCCTTCCCACACGAAGACGGGGGCTTGCGTACGTGACTGCCAGCAGGTACAGAGGGTTGCACTGCACAGTCATGTCAGACAAACATCTGCACTTGTTAATGTGGTGGTACCGAGTGGTTCTCTTTAAAATTATGTAATTTACAAGGCACACCGGTTTGTAGACCTTAGGAAAATATTTAGAACATCTGAGACACGTTTACAAATAAAACAGTTTATTAGTTTTTGTTTGTATTTATAAATACTTTTAAAATACTTTGTAAAAAGATTAAATAATTAAAGTTCTAGTCCAGACCCAGGTGTGTGGCTAATTACCCACACCACTGACATGTGTTCAGGGACCGCGCCCCAAACAATTTGTTGTTGAGTCCAGTGAAGCAGCCACAGACATCTGAAGATGGTCAAGTGCAGTAGTTTGGAGAACCCAAACAGCGGTGGTCCTCCATGGAGCCAGAACAATGGTGATTGCAGTGGAGACAAAACAGTAGTGATCTTCCGTAGTCAAAGCAGCCGTGGTCCCAACTTCAGCAAAGTACCTATAAAATTCAGTCAACTAATCACCAATAGTGGTAAATTTGAAGCTGACAATGAGATGGAACTCAACTACTCACCTGACACACATGCAGACACACGCACAGGAGGAGGAGGAAGCAGCAAGCTTGGTCTTCATACCACGAAAGCCAGAACAGCACGCATGACACGATCTGCTGCTCAACGACAACCAAACCCCACACAGGTTTGAGCCACGTAGTGGGAGCGTGAAGAAGAAACCAAGTGCCAGAACAGGCATTGCTGCCTCCTTTTATACTCCACCCACTTATCAAACAGGAAGTGACATTTCCCTAGCCAGGTATATTTCTATACTGCTACATTAACACAGTTAACTCATATGAGCCTAGCCTGGACACAATAGATCCAGCCAGGACATTTCTGTCTTTGTCAACAGTCAAACAACAGGTAATGTCACTGACCCGTCTCAAAAAAGACGTTTCTCTTGCACAAATGATTCAAACGTGTGTCAGTGCTACAGCCGTGAGGCGGCGTGCAGTAAACGTACCTTTTCAGATCGGCCTCACTTGGGCCAACGCAGACTCTGTCCACTTGGCAGCGGTAGAGGCCAGATTATGTCTACTCAGGCAGCAGAACAAGATGGCTGCCCCCTTGACAGATCACAGAGCAAGTTGGCTGCAAACTTGCTCTCTGAACAAATGGTTACAGCGTCTGGTTCGCAACGGTTACATTCTACAGTTTGAAATGACATCGTCCAGGTTCAACTGAGTTTTGGAGACGAAACTCTCATCTCCTGCACAGGGCGCGGCGCTGAGATTGGAACTACAGGAACTTTTGGCGAAACACGTCATTTCCGGGGTCCCTCCGGATGAGGAAATGAACGGTTTTTATTCAAAATAATTGCTAGTACCCAAAAAATCAGGCGGACTCAGGCCAATTTTAGATTTGTCAGCTTTCAACTACATTTTGAAATGTCCCTTTCATATGTTAACGTTGAAGTGTGTTCTCGAGAACGTGACGTCAGGGGACTGGATGGTACTAATCGATCTTAGAGACGCTTACTTCCATATACCGATCGTCCCAAAACACAGGAAGTTCCTCAGGTTTGCTTTTCAGGGAACCTGTTACGAGTTCAATCGCTTACCCTTCGAGTATGCGCTTGCGCCACTGACTTTTACGAAGGTCATTGAAGCAGCATTACAACCGCTGCATTCGAGGGGCTTCCAGATCATGTATTACATCAACGATCTGTTGCTTCTGCTGGATCCAAGATGGAGGCAGCAACACAGACTGAGATTTTGGTGAGTCATCTGACCAGTTTAGGCTTCGCCATAAATTGGGAGAAAAGTTCTGTTTCACCAACCCAACAGATACTTTTTCTGGGTGTCAACTTATGCTCAATAACAATGAAAGCGGTCCTGTTGAACCAGAGAAAAGAATCGCTGATGTCACTCCTCCACCGCGTCCAGTCACACACTAGTGCATTAACAGAATAACCGAGTTTTCGACAGATCAAGTGCTTTGACTTCTATCGAGGCTTTTTTGTCCACCTCGACTACCCGTAGTGACGTCATCATGTGATAAAAACAGAGCGCGCGGTAGCTTTTAGCTTTTAGTAGACGCTACAAAATGGATTCCTTTGTGCGCACGGATCTATGAAGTTGGTCCAGTCTTGTCAAAAAGGTAAAACAGTTTATAATTTTATAAATTGCGCCACTCATTGAAACATCCTGTTGACGTTCTTTGCTCTGACCACCGTAGTAGATTGTTGTGACAGCAGAGGGCAGTGTTGCATTGCAGGTCCCATATATAACACGGTCGAAACGGCTTCATCTCTCTCGTTTCACAAACAAAAAAACAAATATTCATCTCTCTAGAGCTACCAAAAACCTATAAACACAATCTCTAAAAGTAAACCTAAATTGCACAGCTGCAGGCGGTGGTACGGTGTGGCTGTGGCCCCATTTGTTTTTTAAGTTTCGGTTTTCATCGCCTTATACTTTCACTTTTAATATTATTAATATAACTAATAGTTTTGTTTTTCCTGTGACTTATGTGCAGTATGATAAATGATAGGAGCATAATAAATGCTCCCAATGCTTTGTTGGTCTTTTTTTTCTTTTTGTAAAGACGTTTTTAGGCATTTATATTTATTTATTTATTTTGCATCGTAAGACACTGTGACGTCATCGGCTACTCGAGCGTCGTTCGAGTTTTTTTATGTTAATGTCGAGGTTAAAAATTATGTACTCGTTCAACCCCTATCACACACCACTGTGTCGGCGATCACAATTATGCAGCTGTTAGGAATGATGGCCGCCGGGCACACAGTTGTAAAACTAGGTTTATTGAACATGCGGATGTTGCAAAGATAGGGGTGGGCGATATGGCTCAAAAATTATATCGTGATATTTCAGAGTATTATCACAATAACGATAAATTTCGTGATAAAACCTAAAAAAAAAAAATCAAATGTATTTATTTGACAAAATTAACTTAACATGTTGCTTTGCAGTATTATATAAAATTTTTAAAAACAACAAGGGGTAATTTTACTGAAATTACTTTATTTAGTAAAGTATTTAGTCTCCAAGTAAAACTACACCTGCACTTTAGTTTTTGTGGTGGTTTTTTTATCTATATTTTGTGCAGACTTTTTCCAATCTAAATAACAATCATTTTTAAAGTGCAGGTGTAGTTTCCTAAAACAACTAGCCTAAATAAAATGAAGTTTGTGTCATTCCTCTGATTCATTTTTTTAACGGATCTGTCTCTGATGGAGTTGTAATGTATACAGCAGTGTTGTGCATGTATATTACAGAGTGCCAGTGAACGCACCGCGAGTGAGAGTGTGAAAGAAAGTCAGAGAACGGAGCGGTGGAGGATCATGCAGTCTGTTAAGTGTATTTGTGCAGCTTAAACAATAAAGCAACATCTGCTATAAACCAGCAAGGTTATTGAGCATGCAGAGAAACATCACAGGAGTGACTGTGGAGCTGTGCGTGTTTGTAACACAGTTTACAGCGAGGACACGGCTGCTCAGAGCGGGGCGGGGGGAGGGGGGACAGCTGTCTATGCCTGCAGAGCAGGGGGGGAGACGCGCGCGCGTTGTTTTTAACATTTTAGCAGTAACTAATTAGCGTTTTACACCAGTACAGACTGGAGGGGATGTGCGCAGTTGTTTAAAGTGCTCGGGTGTTAAGGGGCGGGGCGCCCTGACGTATTACGTCATGAAATTAGCATATCATGATATAAGATTTTTGCCCGGGCAAGCTTTTTATACTGGTATTACCGGTAACGATATGATATGGCCCAGCCCTATGCAGAGATGGTTTATTCATCAGAGAATAGACTCTGTATGCCACAAAAGGCGCTAACTCACGGCCCCCCGTCAGCGAGGACGGACCTGGTGTTCTGGGGGAATCCCAGGACTCTGTCAGAGGGGGTTTCCCTGGGCAAAGTGTCATCATGGAAGGCGGTCTTTACCGATGCGTCTCTTTCAGGTTGGGGGGAGGGGCATGTAAGTCTCAGACGGTGGGCGGGATGTGGCCACCTGGCACGTCTCTCCACATAAAAGTGTTGGAGTTATTGACAGTGCACAAAGTTCTGAAACACTTTGCGCACATGATTCATCAACAGGATGTCCTCGTACACACGGACAACATAACAGCCGCAGCTTACATAAACCGCGAGGGCGGGGTTCGTTCGGCACAGCTGTTGAAAACAGCCAGGGAGTTGCTCTGCTAGGCAAATGTTCACCTAAGATCACTGAGGGTTGTTTACATCCCAGGTGTGCTAAACAAAGGTGACGATATCATGTTGAGAGGGGGACCTCTGGACAAAGATTGGATGCTATACCGGACCTGGTCTCTCAAATCTGGTCCAGGTTCGGAAGTGGATTTGTTTGCGACGCGAGAGAATTCACAGTGCCCCCTGTTCTTCTCCCTGACTCCTCTCGACACCCTCCCATGGACGCGTTTGCTCACAAACCGTGGCCGAGGGTGTTGATTTATGCTTTCCCTCCAGTTCCTCTGCTATCAGCACTGGAAAGAGTAAGAGAGGAGGGAGTATCAGTAATTCTGATCGCTCCAAAGTGCGTGAATGCACCATGGTTTCCGGTCCTGTAGCAGCTGACAGGCCGCTCCTGGAAACTCTCTTGGAGAGACGACGCTCTCCTGCAGGCAGGGGGTGCAATAAATAGCCCTCCGGTAATAGGCCAGCATCTGTGGGCCTGGATGCTGAACGACAGCGTCTAGAAAACCTTGGTTTCTCTAAAGATGTCATTGGAACCATACAGGGCTCACGTGCACAGTCTACAATAGCTGTTTACGCTTCAAAATGGACTGCTTTCCAGCGTTGGTGCATGTAGAAACAACTGGACCCATGTTCATGTCACTTGGGTCCAATTTTGTCTTTCTTACAATTATTGCTGGACAGCAATTTGGCTTTCAGCACTATTAAAACTAAAGCTGTTGAAATTATCGCATTAATTATTTGCGTTATTTTATTTATTTTGACGCGTTAAAATAAAATAACGCAACGATTATTTTGAAAAGCTTCCCCCGGGATGCCGAACTTCACTTCCGGTTGCTCGGGAAAGCTAGGAATGGATTCAGCTAACGCTGTTAGCGCAAGCACCGTACATCACACTCACATGCGATCACTGGACTTCTGCTAGCAATGATAACTATTTGGGTGTCACGGCTCACTTTATTGATGACAGCTGGTGCCTGCACTCCTTTTCTTCGGCGACACGTTTTCCACATGCTAACTTTGCATTACCGCAACTCTGCAACGGTTTGCGCTATCAGAAAAATTCAAACGGTGTTTGAAAGAAAACAAAATGCGCTTTCAGGCTGTTTTAGGGGTATTACGGTAATCGCCTTCCCGCAGCTACGGGAAGCCCAGGAACGTGAGTTTTTGTGTTCAGCACAAACGAAGCGTGCAGAGTGAGGAGGAAAAACATGAGCAGCAGAGCCGAGAATCAGCAAAAAATATGTCAAACAAATGTAATTCAAGGAATAAAAAGACAATAAGGAGATTCCTGGATGATTTGAATTTGGAGAAGGAGTTTCTTTTTTTTCTTCTGAAGAAAAACATTTGATCAATTGCACAACTTTTTGAATTTTATTTCTAAATGAATGAGGCCTGTTACTTCGTGGATAATAGTTTTATACTGGGTACATATAATAGGATATAGTTTTATTTTTTATTTTATTTTGTTGTTGGAATAGTATATCAAGTCTATAAGATATTACAATATTCATCAGTTTGGTGTGGTTTAAAAACAAAGCAGAAATGTTCTGTAAGGTTCTAAATTTCAGTTCACACTAATTCATGCAGTTTATCAAACAGTAAAATGTTTTGAACCACAAAATGAATGTTTGCAGTGCTCTTTAGTTATGTGCTGCATTTTCTTTACAAAATTATTTCAGTTTTTAAACACTGTATGAAAGTAAAAACAATAAAGGTAAAATGACTCAACTGATGAATGAATCCATCTTTATTATAAGTTGCCTTAAAGTGTTTAATCATGATTAATTGTGATTAATTTTAAAACTGATGTGCGATTAATTAGTTTTAAAAAATTAATCGATCAACACCCCTAATTAAAACTTATGCTGCAGCAATTTCCTCATGTCATGAGGGGTTTAATGATAGAACAGTGTTTAATCATCCCCTAATGAAACGTTTTTTTGAGAGGCGCTCATCGTCTTAGACCGGTTTTCCCAGGCCTTGGCTCCTCAATGGGATCTGGTTACTGTGTTGAACGCATTAACTACGGTTCCATTCGAGCTGCTTAATGAGGTTCCGCTAAAGTTCCTATCATTTAAAACGGCTATGTTGTTGGCTCTTACGTCAGCTAAAAGAGTAAGTGACCTTTCTGGACTGTCTGTTTCTCCTTCCTTCTTAAAAATACAAGGAGATGGGAATTCTGCTTAGGCCTAATCCAGCATTCATACCTAAGGTCATAACGTCTTCATTCAAGTCCAGGATCATCACACTGATTGATTGATTGATGTTTATTCATTCATTTTATAAGAACAATACAAACAGTTTCATCAGATACAAGAATACAAGTAGGATAAAATGAAGGGAGCAGAAAGAAGATGAAATCTTATTATATCTGCCCCTTATTTCACAGTTTGTTCAACCAATGATAACCTTCAAGCAACATCACAGAATGAATAATTCTACTTATTTTTCTAACTGTAATACACAAACTACATCACAAAATGAATAATTCTACTTAATTTTTCTAACTGTAATACACAAACTACATCACAAAATGAATAATTCTACTTAATTTTTCTAACTAATACACAATTTTTCTAACTAATACACAAAATACATCACACTTAATTTTTTTTTCTACTTTATTTTCCTATTTTTTTATTATTTTTTTCTACTTAATCTTCCTAACTGTAATACACAAACTAGATCATAAAATGAATAATTCTACTTAATTTTTCCAACTGTAATACACAAATTAAAAGATGGCACAACAATCCGTGTATGGTTCGTTCTTTCGTTATTCCGTTTCAAAATAAAAACCAAATAACCAAAGCTTGTTTGGTTATTTGGTTTTTATTTTGAAACGGAATAACGAAAGAACGAACCATACACGGATTCACAACATCAAGATGTTCACAAAATGAATAATTCTACTTAATTTTCCTAAATGTAATACACAAAATACATCACAAAAATGAATAATTCTACTTAATTTTTCTAACTGTAATACACAAAATACATCACAAAAATGAATAATTCTACTTAATTTTTCTAACTGTAATACACAAACTGCTTCACAAAATGAATAACTCTACTTAATTTTTCTAACTGTAATACACAAACGCACTAAGCTACATCATAAGTACAACATAGGTGTAATACACAAACACGCAAGGTTACATCATATATAGTTTTTGAGCAAGTCCTTTTTGACCTTTTTCTTAAATGTATACATTGATTTTTCATTTTTAACATCACTCTCCAGAACATTCCACAATCGAACTCCCTGAATTGAGGTGGACCGTCCCTTTAAGCTGGTTCTGAATTGTGGTGGATGTGGTGGATGACACTGGATGGTTTTTGCCTTCCTCCTCACTCCAAACCAGAGGAGGAGCAGCTTCACTTGCTTTGCCCGGTTTGGGCTCTCAGATATTATGTAGAATGCACAGCCGCAATACGTAAATCTGATAAGCTCTTTGTACATGTTATGTACCCCAGGGTTTTTTAATATTTTAAAACACCAGTCTAAGCTGACTGCACCCTCCTGTTTTTTTTTTCAGTCTTCTGATAATCAAGCTTAATTAGGCAGCACAGGTGTTCACCTGCAAGTCCTGCCTTATATTTCTCAGGCAGTGCTTTGAGCAGTGTGGAGGCTTGATACAACAGGGTTTGGCTTGTTGATCAAGTAGAGGCTGGTGTAGGAAAGAACACTTGGAAGTCAGCTGAGGTTCGTATGAACATGCTGAAGATGTTTGTTTATGTTTATGTTTATTAAATTTGTTCATTTTTTTTACAAAAGAAACAATACAAGACAATCTCATAATGATAGTGTACAAAATGTAAAAAAATGAAAGGTAGCAGAAAGAAGAATAAATCTTATTATATCTGCCCCTTATCTCCAACAATCAGATTAAACAACAGTAGTCAAACCATGTAAACAATAATAATCTTCAACCAACTTTTTCCAACAATCAGGTTAAACAATAATATTCTTCAACCAACAGTACAAAATGACTAACTCTTTCTAATTTTCTAACTAATACAATACACATTACGTTATTTCACATATATTTTTTTAACACATTTGTTTTGATCATTTTCTTAAATGTAAACATTGACTTGGCATTTTTAACTACATTCTCCAAGCCATTCCATAATCTAATTCCCTGGATTGAGGTAGAACGTCCCTTCAAACTAGTTCTGAATTGTGGTTTTACAAACATCTCTGTCCCCTTAAGATTATAACAACTTTGTCTTTTAACAAAATGCATTTGGATATTTAAAGGTAATGCATTATTTTGAGCCCTATACATAACTGATAAAATATTATAGTCTACCAAATCATGGAACTTCAATAACTTCAGTTGATAAAATAATGTACTTGATGGATGACGGTAATGTTTTCTAGTGATAATTCTTACAGCTCTTTTCTGTAATACAAAAATAGGCTTTGTGATTGTTTTACACGCATTCCCCCAAACATCAATACAATAGATTAAGTGTGGAACAATGATTGTGTTATACAACAAATACAGAGCTTTATCATTTAATAGGTCTCTGACTTTAAAGATACACTAAAGGTAAAAACTAAGTGTTGAGTGACAGCCGTGGTGCTGTGTGGTGTACTGACTCTGGGAGATCTCCACCCTCCCTGCTTGTTAGTTTGCTCCTGGGGGGAGTAGTAGTTGAGCTGTTTGAGCTCTTAAAGTGACTCTATTTTTGTTTTGTACGTTTATTCATTTCATTTCAATTAAAAAAACACATACAATTACAAATACAAATAAATAAAATACATATAAAATGAAAGGAGGCAGAAGAAGAAGATCTTATCATATCTGCCCCTTCTTAGCAAATCAATTTAAACAATCAAATTCAAGCAATAATCATAATACAACAAAAACATTAAAGGTTCATTCTGCAGTTTCTGTAGAACTGCAGCACTTAGAAAAAATTTCAACAGGCAAAGCATTCTGATCCCTCCCCCTCAGAGCCATATATGGCTCTGCTCTCCCATGGTCTGCTGAAATTCAAATTCAAGCTCTGTTTTTATTGGCTGATTCAAATTCAAGCTCTGTTTTTATTGGCTGGTTACAAACTCTGTTTTTATTGGCTGGTTAATGGCGGGTCACTTTTTCTTTTTAGAAATGCCTATTTACCACCTGGAGAAGCAAGGGGACAATTTTTTTTTAGTTTTTTTCAGAGATTACCTCTCTAACATCAGTCTAGTGACAGAGTGAAGAAATATGTTAAAAATATATTGTTAGAAAAGTTACATATAGCAGCTTTAAATTGTCACAATTATTCATTATAGTTAATAGATATTAACTAACTTATATATATCTTGTCAACAAAATATTATTGATCTTTTTTTTTAAATAAAAATAATGATTTCTCTTTTTTAATATCACAGTCCAAACAATTCCATAAACTTATTCCCTGTATTGAAATAGACCTACCCCTCAAACTGGTTCGAAACTTCGGTTTTACAAAAATACCCATTCCCTTCAAATTATAACAACTGTTCCTTTTTACAAAATATGCTTGAATATGTGGTGGTAATATGTTATTCTGAGACTTGTACATAATTAATTGAATATTGTAATCCACCAAATCATAAAACTGGAAAGCTTAATTGTTCAGTTGAGAGCTGAAAATGAAAAGCTGCGTCAGGAACAGGCGACAGCTGGGCCTGCTACACGATCTAACACAGAGCCACCATTTACTGCAAGCCCCTCTGTAATGGAGAGGTTTGTCTTTGTGCCACGTGATAGAAAGTGTCCCATGTTTAGAGGGAAGGGAGGCATTGGATAACTGAGTGGCTCGAGGAGGTACAGGCCTGCATGAGGCTACGCCATTTGTCCACAGCTGATCAGGCCTTCTTTTTATTTGATCATTTGGAAGGGGAGGCACGTGATGAAATTAAGTTTCGACCTACTGCAGAGCGTGAAGACCCTGCCAAAATTATATTTATTTTAAAAGAACTGTATGGTTGTTATGAATCGTATGTGGCACTCCAGGAGGCATTTTTTTCTCGCCGTCAGCGGGATGGTGAAACGCTACAGGAATTTTCATTGGCTCTAATGAGTCTGATGGAGGCTGTTAAATCCCATGCTCCTGGTGATTTTCAAAATGCAGAAACACTGTTGTGTGACAAATTTGTTGAGCATGTGTTGGATGGGGCTCTTCGTCGTGAGTTAAAACAGTTTGTGCGCAGGAAGCCAACAGCCACCTTGCTTGAGGTTAGAACAGAGGCATTTCGCTGGGAGCGTGAGGTGCGGCCAAGTAGTGTATCTGGTCTGGGATCTTCTGTCCCTTCTGCATTTGGATCTCAATATGGGGTGCAGAGCTGTTCTCAAGGGGCTACTGGTTCACACCAACCCTCTGAACTGAGCCAACTGAGGAGTATGTTGCAGCAACAGCAGTCACAGCTTGACCAACTTACCCAGAGTATAGCTAGGTTGCAGAAACCCAACCGACAGAGTCGTTCCCACGACTCTTATGGTGTGGTCACACCGAGCAGCGTATGGTGTCAGATTTGTTTCACAATTATTCAATCAAAAAAAAAATCGTATCAAACAAAAGAAGTAGTATTCAATCAAAAAAAGTAGTATTCAATCAAAAAAAGTAGTATTCAATCAAAAAAAGTAGTATTCAATCAATCAAAGAAAAGTCTAAGTTTTTTTTGGTTGAATAATTTTTTTTTGATTGAACCTCCTGTTTTTTGGTTGAATAATTTTTTTTTGATTGAACCTCCTGTTTTTTGGTTGAATAATTTTTTTTTGATTGAACCTCCTGTTTTTTGGTTGAATAATTTTTTTTTGATTGAACCTCCTGTTTTTTGGTTGAGTATTTTTTTTTTTGAATGAAGCCTGTTAGATTTGTCTCAAAATTATTCAATCAAGACCACTAGGGGGCAGTCGAACAAAAAAGAGGTCTTGACGCAGCATATCTGTACTTCTGGTTCCGGGTCGATTCTCCCTCGATGTCTGAAACTTCACGGAATTTCATTCATTCAACCTTTATTTATAGAGGTTAAATTACAAGATATAGCTTAAGGTAAGGTTAATAAACTCTGTATTTACGTGTTTGTTAGTTGTGGTTTACAACGTTATCCATCATTGCAGCAACTTTAGCCACAGAAACTAACGCTGCCTGTCAGTGATGTAATGCTTAAACGTTTACTTTCTGTATTTACGTGAATAAAAACAGTATTTATTTGTTAGTTGGCTGTGATAACATTATCCATCATTATCATGCAAAGTAACCAGCTAGCTGCCACATGTAGCTAAACTCTACAGAGCTGCTGCTGCCTGTCAGTGTTGTAACATTAAAATGTTTATTAATGTCTGACATCTTACAACACTGTTGTTTAGAATAGCATTTTTAATATTAAATTAAAAGCTTTATGTCAAACCATTTCCATGTTCTGATGTGATTAATTCTCTTTTTGCTTTTTTCTTGTCCATCTCTCTCAGCAGCACCTAACAGTGTCATCAACATGCTGTTATTGCAGTGTGCCATGTTGTTCCAATAATAAAAAGATCACAGAAGATCACGACGCTGCCTGCCATCTCTCTCCAGGTTAGTGTTGCAGAAAATGGTTGTAGAAAAAATATATGGCAGCGAATAACACTGTAACCATCTTGTGGACTTTTTCGTTGACATTTTGAACTTGCTAATGATGGAGGTTGTCAGTAAATACATGAAATGATTTGAGTCAGGAGGAGCAGCTATATACTATAGTTTTTTTTATCTTGTCATTTAATGTTCATTCAGTGTAGCACTTTGAGATCTGTTGTACTGTTTATGTAAAGTGCATTATAAATAAAAGTTGTTATTATTACATGTATTCTTATACTTTATGGCAATTATTACATTTTTTGTGTTTCCACCTTTGTGTCTTCTCTTAGGTCAACTGGATGATGCCGCATGGAGAATTCAACAGTTGCAGAGACAAGTTTTGTCTCTAGAAATAGAAATTTAGCAGCTGTCAATTAAGAAGTGCCCTCGTGTGTGTGTGTGTGTATGTGTGTGTGGTTTCTTTACAAAAATTGCTCCACGTAGTGTTCAATAAAATTATTAAATGAATGTTTGCAAGAAGTAGCCACAAACTTTGTTTATTTTGTTACACAATAGAAGCTTTAATTTGAGCATTTCCTCTCCTCCTCCACGTACGGCATTACCAGATGTGTAAAATGTACAAAAAGAAGCAATTTAAATAATAATAATAATTAATTCAATTTATAACGCACTTTTCATTACTGAAAATCTCAAAGTGCAACACATATATTGAATGCTACACACACATTCATAAACCGGTGGCGGCAGACTACCATGCAAGGTGCTTTCCAGTCCTACCGGGAGCAACTCAGGGTTAAGTGTCTTGCCCAAGGACACAACGACACATGGTGCGGGTCCCGGGAGTCGAACCGCCAACTTTCCGATCGGGAGACGACTGCCACGGCCGCCCGTAATGTAAAAGATGTATATATGCAGATTACTGAAGACAAACTATTTTAAAAAGTTTTGACAGAATTATTCACATCATTCATTCACCAAAGGAAGAGGCGAGTCATTTATATTTTTTTTGTCTGGCGAGTGATTTATTTATTTATTTGTGCTTTACAGAGCGAAGGCTCATTCTAACATTGTGAATTGTTGCCAAGTAATCCAAAATTCCTGCATAAGTGTAGCCTTCATAAAGGTAATTCCTAATCAGATCATCTTCTGAAGGGGTGTCCAGCTCAGACCTTGGCAAACAAAATAGAATACAATAGAAATTATTTTACTGTCCAACAATGGGTAAATCCACATGCTACAGCAGCAAAGTGACATGTAATCAAAGCAATTATGTTCACACAACGACAAAGAGAGGCCACTTCAGTAACAGGTGAGTATATGTTCCTGTGGTCGGTTTCTGTATTTGTATCATCTGTCTCCCTTCATCAATCCACATATATATATGTATATATATGTGCGTGTGTATATATATGTGCGTGTGTATATACATGTGCGTGTGTATATATGTATATATATATATGTCATACATATATATATATGTCATACATATATATATACACACATACATAGTGTATATTCATTCACTCATTCATTCAACCTTTATTTATACAGGCCAGCCTCATTGAGCCACAGGGACTCATTTACAAGAGGAACCTGTCTCACACCCAGGGTCAATTTAGTTACCAATCAGCCTAACATATATATACAGTATACTGTATATATACACACACACATACACAGTGTGTGTGTTTGTATATATATATATATATATATATATATA
>JBBPBX010021784.1:0-42039 GCA_038048925.1 Garcialebias charrua | reverse complement strand
TCTGTGAAGTGGTCTGGTTGGCTGAAACTGGCCACAGACCACGCACCCTTCAATGTAGTCCTTGACATCCTTCTTCATTCCAGGCCAATAGGCAATTTGTTTTAATGCCGTCAGCGTGGCTTTATCTCCTTTGTGTCCTGCGGACGGGAGATCATGGGCATGAACTAACATCACCCCCCTTTGGTCATGGGGAACCACGAACACAGGTGAGGACGTTGGTCCATGAGCGAAAGTTAAGATGCCCTTGATTAGTTTTAGCTGTTTGCGCAGCTGATAGAGGACCTTAAGGTCTGGATCGGAATCCAGGTCGTCTTTAGACGGACTATTTTTGTTCGGATCAGTCAGGTACAGTATCATGGAGTTGATAGCAGGATCCGACTTCTGTAGTTGGATGATGTCTGGGTCAGTCAGTGCGGGTCGTACAGAGACTGCGTTGTCAGCAGGTCTGGTTGCGGCCTGTGCACGTGTGACTGCCATAACTCTGACTGAAGGATGTGTTGGCAGAGTCTCGATTAACCAGGAGGGGTCGAAGGACCATAGAGGACCTTCGTCGGCTCCTTCTTTGGCTAAGGAATCTGCAATGTCATTGTAATGCTTGTCATCGCCTGGGACTCTAGAATGCCCCGGAACTTTCTTCCAGTAGATCTGTAAGTCATGTGATGTCACCAAGTGATCACACGCTATGAAAAGCTCTTTGTGTTTGACCACTTTTCTGTCGCTTGTTAGGAAACCGTTCTGTTTCCACACAGCGAGGTGACAAGCGAAACTCAAACGAGCATAGTTAGAGTCAGTGCAGATGACTAGCGTCTTGATGGAGCGTTCTACTACCATCTGGAGAGCTATTAGGATTCCTGCAATCTCAGCGTACTGAGAAGTCTGAGATCCTAATTTGTAGCTGAAAGTTATCTGTTCTTGGTTTTGGAGGAGGACTCCTCCAACACCTGCTCTGCAGATTTTGTCGCGGAGGAATGAAGATCCATCCACGTACAATGTTGTCATATCTTTGCAGATATTGTCATCAAAGAAGTGGTGATTCGGGTCTTCAGTTACTGGGGTTTTTACCTCAACCGGCGGCTGGGTGGCTGGTACATCTTGTGTACACTTCTGGCAGATTGCCAAGTCCGTCCCCAGATGTGACTTCTTGTTTTGACCATAACGTATGTCTAGGTTAAAACTTTGAAGCGCCATGAGCCACGTTGCAACACGTGAGTTTGTCACCACACCATCTCTGATGCGTTCACTGTTAAGAAAGGTCACTGGCTGGTGTTGTGTTTCCACAATGATTTTCTGTCCACCAATGTAGCTGGAGAAATGTTTAACTGCCCACACTGTGGTCAGTAAAGCTTTCTCACAGTCTGAGAATCTCAACTCGGGGCCTGCCATCGTTTTGCTGGCGTAGGCTACTACACGTTTGTCTCTGTCGTGTATCTGGTACAGACCTGCACTTATGCAATGAGCTGAGAAGCCCACTTCCAAGTAAAACTCTTTGTTGTAGTCTGGGTAGACTAAACAAGGGGCTGACTTGATCCTGTTTATAAGAGCGTCCATTGCCTGTTGCTGTTTGTCAGTCCAAACAAATGGTACGTCTTTTTTAAGGAGTTCAGTCAGTGGTTTCGCAAGGTCCGCATAGTTTTCGATGAATTGGTTCGAGTAGTTACACACGCCCAGAAAACTTTGTAGTTCTTTGAGATTGGTGGGGACTTTGAGATTGTCGAGGCCTTGGGTGCGAGTCAGCTGTGGTTGTACTCCGTCAGGACCTACAAGTAGGCCAACGTAGTCCACTTTGGTTCTGCACCATTGGCATTTTGACAGTGATATTTTAGCACCAGCAGTTGTCAGCTGATTCAGAACGTGGTCGATCTCAGCCAAATGTGAGTCCAGTGTTGGCTGTCTCAAAAGGACATCGTCCACGTAGATCAGTGTCCCACGCTCGTGGGCGTCTGGACATGCTTTGTTCAAGAAGATGTTGAACTCTGCAGGTGAGTTAGCGTAGCCAAAGGGACACCTGTTAAAGGTGTACTGACGGCCACCAAAAGTGAAAGCTAGTTTGTACTGGTCCTCGGCGCGCACAGGGATGGTCCAAAAACCAGAGGCGACGTCGAGGGTCGAGAAGTACTTACCATTGGTGACCTTGGGCAGTTCCTGTTGGAGTTGCGTCATAGGCCATCTGGATAAGGGAACTTGTTTGTTTAGCTTTCTGTAGTCTATAGTGAGTCTCCACTTACCATTTGGTTTTAACACCGGCCATAAAGGCGCAGAGTAAGTGCTGTTACAGTATCGGATGATACCTTTTTCTAACAGGTCATTAATGATTTCTCTGATAGGTTGATGTGCTGCCAGAGGAATCTTGTACTGTCTGACAAATGCAGGGGGAGCATTAGGCGGGGTTGGGATGCTCACTGTGTGGAGCGTGGTCAACCCACAATCCATCGAGTCAGTTGAGAATGATTTCTCATATTTTAGAAGAACTTTGCGAAGTTTGTCCCTTTCTTCATCAGTTTTCAGGGCGTCGGCTTGGGCGACCACCTGGTCAATCTGTGAAGCAATTGAGAGGGGTTCTTGTTCTTTGGGGAGCTCCATTGAGTCCCTTTCAGTGTCGTGAAACCTGTTTACAGGTAGTGCACTGTAAGTTTGGGGGCATAGACTGTCTCCTTTGTTGAAACCGAACCTGCGGACAGTGTCCTGGTCGGACTCAGTGGGGGAGAAAAGAGCTATGGCCTGTGTTGGTTTCGTGAACAAGACTTGCCCCGTGTGTTGATATGGGATCAAGTTCTCTGGGAGTCCTCCCAGAAATGGAATGCTTAGCTCAAAATCATGAAAATCAGTGGAGATCAACCATCCTAGCTGTGTGTTTTTTGGGATCAGTACCTCTTCTGTGCTTGTGTTGCACACAGCAACAGTCGTGGTTCTGCAGTCGAGGGTCACTTGGAATGTGGCCTCCATGGACAGTCCTAAGTTGAAAAACATAGGAGATGGTTGAAAGTATGCCTGTTTTGTGCTAATAGCTTGTCCTTTCATGATGTGACTCATCACCGGCTTGTTCATAACCTGAGGTGGTACCGCAGTGTTATGGCTGTTAGCAATCTGACAGACCTCTGGAATGGTCTGTCCAGCCTTAAGGTTCTCTGTTGTTAGCACAGGAGAGTCCTTTGTGGCTGTGTCTAGTGACCACAGTACATTGTTGTTGATGTCCACTCGGACACCTAACCTTACCAAAATGTCGGAGCCTATGTAGGTTGCATGTGGTAAGTTCGGGACCACGAGGAACGGGTGATCCAGTTCTCGTTGGTTCCAGATCAGTTTCAGGTCAATGATCCCTTTTGCGGTCATTACCTGTTTATCGTTGGGGTCCAACGAAAAGCGGAAAGCCTTTTTGTTCATTTCTAGACCCAACTGTTTTTTAACCAAGGTTCCATAGAAAGCTTGGCTGATCGCTGATTTCTCCGTCCAAGGAGACAAAACAGCATCATCGGTGTGGGATCCTTGGATCTCAACACCTTTGACTACCTGCGGTAGGTAGTGTTCAGTGAGTGCTGACTGTTTCAGCTCGCAGAGGAGGCTCTCTTGTTGGGCCTTTTCTGCCTCACCTGTTGCTGAAGGTTCACTTACCGGGATTGTGCTCTCGTTGGAGGACCCCTTTGTGCCTTCCGCGGTACCTGCTGTTAAACAGTCAGTGTCACCATGTGTAGGCATATCGATCGGCAGTGGTTGGCTCACTCTGGTCCACATTGTTTGATCGCCATAATCTATAATCGCGTCAAAGCGGTTTATAAAGTCTTGGCCAACCAAAAATGGGAATGAGTCAACGGTGGACACGTGTACCGGGTGGTATAGCGTCATTTCACCAATCTGCATATGAACCATGGCTATAGCTGTAAGGGTTGTTCTCGTCTCTGAGAGTCCCTGCAGTACTACAGCACATTCTTTGAGGGGTATTTCCCTGTCAACCCCGCTAGCGGCTATCCTTAGCTCCTTCAACAGTGTGGGAGACATAATGGTTATGTCAGCCCCACCATCCAGGAGGGCCTCTTCTGTGAGGACCCCTTCTAAAGTGATTGACAGGTAAGCCTTCTTAGCGGGCCCCTTCCTGATAATGTTACACAGGAACCTATCAGGTTTTTTTCGACGTTTGTTACGTCTACCATTGTCTGTGTGAATTTCATTCACCTGTATTGGTAGTGCAGTCACACATGGGTCTGAGTGATCGGTCTGTGACGAGTCATTGTCTTTGGTGAGTGCGCTTTCCCCCCCTTTTTCTGATGAGGGGCTCTCGGACTCTGTAACAATGATGTCATGTTTACAGTCAACATCTTGTTGACTGTCTATACCCTGATTGTCAGCATCCTGACCATCAGTATCTTGGTGACTGTCAGCAATCGTGGCATTGCTGTTATTTGTGTGTTCTGAGTCACTATCAATGATAGTGCTACACATCACACCAGGTTTGTTTTCCTTGTTTGTTTTTTTCAAACTTTCTAACAACCGACGTATGTTCTCCATCTCTTCTGAAGACAGAGGTTTAGGGCCTTTTTTCTGGAACTTCTGTGGGTTTTTCCTCGCCCCAGACTGTTCAGTTTGAGGTGCAGGAGCTGGCGCATTGCTCGGGGGTCCTCTCTGGGACCACCCTCTTTCATATGAGTCTCCTTGGGACCCATATTTCTTTTTCTTTTGGAAAGCCCTCCTTTTTTGATGGGGTTCTTCCTCTTGATGCGGCCTGTACCACTTAGGGTCTCTGGACCCCTTTTGGTCTTTGTTCCAGCGGACACCTTCATTTTGCGGTCTGTCAGGTTGGAAATTTTGCTTATTCTCGGCTTCCTTAAAAGAGTGAGCTGGCGCTCTTGCTCCTTCAAGGTCTAGCGTTTGGTATTTGACCTTTTCACCAGGACACACTTCAAAGGGTGTTTTGTTTGGTGTGCGACCTGTAAAAACATCTATCGCGCACTCTCTTATGTCTTCGATGGACCTCCGTTTATAGTTTGCGCTGACATGTACTTTCTCTCTTATGTCAGGGCAGAGGTTTTGGCTGAAAATATACTTAAACCCTACCTCCTCCTCCATTTCAGGTTCGCATCTGTCCCCGAAATAGGCACGGAATATTCGGTCATAATATGACCTTGGGTGTTCATTCCTACCTTGCTTGATGTTAGCTGCTGTTATGATGCCATCGGGCCCCGTGCAAGGAGAAAACTCCTTATCAGCGCAGCACAGAGAAGACTGTAGTCTTTCATCACTGCTTCTCGTTGACGCTTCATAAAAGCATGCACCGTCCTGTCCGATGTTAACCTTAACAGACAGATTCTATCATCATCTGTAGCTTCTGGGAAGCGTTGAAGCTGGAAATCAAGGTCCTCGAGATAGATCTTGGTTTCGTGTGAGCCCATTGGGCCAGGGGCGAAGGTTTGAATGCTTTTCGCCATATTCCGTAGTTCAGCCATTGATAGAGGTATTTGTGGGTTATTATCAGATCCACCCACCGGTGCATCCGGTGGGATTGTCGGTTTTAGAGGCCCTAAGGGACGGCGCGGTGGTGTTGGAGGGAGTAGTGCATCTGGCATGGGCGGGGGCGGTGGAGGAGGGAGTAGGTCATCAGGTATGGGAGGAGGCAGCGGAGGCGGTGAGTTCTCAAGGTGTTTACTCATGAGACCCAAACATTTTCTCTCTTCTTCAAAGAGTTTGTTCATTGCTGATGCACGCTCTATTTTACAACTATTCAGTTGGACTTTTAACCCATCATTTTCACGTTGTAACATCATGTGCTGTTCTTGTGATTTTCTATAATCTTCTTGCAGCCTTGTGTACCGTAGTGATAATGATTCCAGGGTGTCCGTGCATTTTTCCAGCGCGTCTCGTGCCTCCCCACAATCCGCCTGAATCGACTTGTATTGATGGTAATACTTATCCTTCTCCACCACACATTTTTCCAAATCATCTTGTGATTGGTCAAAATCCCTTTTTAACACTTTGCATTCTTCGTAGAGACTACGCGTTTGTTCAGCGCTGCCAATACTCGACTGTGTTAAACTCTTTACCTCCTGCTGTAAAGCGGCAACCTCCATTTGTGCTGTTAAACATGATGTAGAGACAGCCCGGCGTACAGCAGTTTCAAAGTCTAGCTTGGCCTTTAACAGAAGGCTTAATTTAGCCAAACGTTTATCTCTGTCTGCTTTCTTTTCAGCCGTTGTGGTTCCAGCTGTTACAGTTTTTAATGCACTGTCCACATCTGCTTCCTCCATCAACTGTGTCTCTTCATGGTAGTTTGTGATGGGCCCTGTGAGTGAAAATAAGGCACATTCGATCCAATCTGCTTTGGTCGGGTCGTGGCCTTGAGGTGGCACAGGCTGCCCTGTATCAGAGGTGTCAGGGGTCTCACCCTCTGTGCCTGCCATCTTTTATCTGGATTTTCAGTGAAAATCAAAATAAAAGATGTTCTGTATTCGTTATTCTAAACTTTTCACTATTTGAAATAAACAGGAAAGTTTAAATGTGCACAGGACAACTGTGGAAGATGATGTGTCAGAGAAAGGAAGAGAAAGGAAAATTTTTTTAGTTATCTGGAGTGAAAACTGTACTTTTGTTTGTTATTTTAAATTCTTTGTATTTAAAATAAGCAAAAATGTTTGTCCGTACCTCTGTTATTCTAAATATTTTATTTAAAATAAACAGGAGCTATTGTTTGTGTACAGAACAAAATTAAAAGCTGGTAACTCACCATAAAATGCTGACTTTTTATGATGTTTTTTGTGAATGTGACTGTTCGTCACTGAAAGTGCACCAGGAAATGACGACACAAATAGGCGGGTCGACGCAGCGCGTCACCAGCTCTGCTGTGCTGAGCGAGGCGGAGCTCGCTACACAGATACGTGACGTCAACCAATCAATCACAGTGCTTGTAGTCCTTTTCCCAAGCAACCATGGTAAATGTAGTTTTCTAACCTTCGACCAATGAAGTACCGGAAATGACGACAAAGTGGGTTGTCGCAACGGCGTGCGTTCCCACTACAGCGAATCAGCGTTCGCTACGAGTGATTGACAGCACACAACAGCGAATCAGCGTTCGCTACTTGAGTGATTGACAGCTCACAGCTCTCGTTCATCCAATCACAGCTCATAAACAAACGTGTACTTGGACACGTAGCTCTAACGTTAGCTCGCACAACAGACCACAACTTTATAGACTCTTAAAACAACTCAGACGCTACAAATTAACTTTCCAAAATTCTGAAACATGCGGCGAACACACCTAGACAGGCCAACTTAGTTACGCTCAGTAACACAGCACTGCAGCTGTTGAACAAACACGGACTCTCTCGGAGCGCGTTAAGGTCGGTTCCGTCCACTTTGTGGGATCAGAACTCGGGTTTCAGAACCACTATCCGACACGTTCTAACAGTTATATGCTTCTTTGACCTGCTCTAAAATGTAAAATACCACAACAGCAATCTTGTAGATGTTAAATTAGCTTTCAGGCTTCTGACTCGGCGGTCAAACAAAGCTTTGTACAGGAGTCTGCGTGAACTGGACCGAACCAGAACCACCACAGACCACGGCTGACAAAACTTCACCTGAATGCTTCCAACAGCGTCTAACAGAGTTGAAACAATAATAATCTCACAGCTTCAAATGATAAAAACATGCAGAATCTGCCTGCTTTGAACACTTCCAGCCAAAAGTATTATCCTCAGAGTTTAAAACTTGGATCCGTTTATGCAAACATGACGTTACAGTTCATGAGAAACCACAGAAATCAATAAACTTTCAGAACCGGTACGAGCCACCAGATGTAAGAATTATGAGGAGGTCAATATTAATACTGACCTCTTTATCCTTAATTAATCTACTTATTCAGATTGAATAGTAAATTCACGGATTCTGTTCTTTTTCAGTTTACCCAATATTTCTGTGATCTTTATGATGGATAAATACACAAAGCCATTAAGTGACAAAGACGTTAACTTAGTTTGATATGTCAAAGAGACACTATCATTTATTTAAAATAAATCAACTAAATTAACACCATTACACTTGATTGACATGATTTCACTTTCTTTCAATTCAAATACGTCAGCACACTTAAATTTAACACAACAGACATAAATATTAGATGTTAAGCATATTTAGTCTGTGGGCTCTTTAACTTAAAATAGTTTCCAGCTTAGATAGAGAGGGAAAGATTTAGGAGGAGAAATGGAGGAAGAAAAGTTAAGAGTCAGGGAGTTATCTTGATGTGTTTAACCAGAAACATGGCAGTTCTCCGGCCGATTAAAGCTACACGTTGGTACCCTTGGCAAAGCATTTGACGACTTGTTACCTCGTGAAGATGGTCAGTCTCCCTCGGTCCAGTTTGGTCAGTTCGTTTACCATTCTCAGCGTCTCCAGACGTGCGCCTTGACTCGAACCGAAAGTAACGGCAGCTCCTGGTGCTGTTGTTCAAGATAAGACGTTCCTTAAAGGAATGTCAATAAAAGAGAGCTTTTCAGCTGTTGAAGATGGCTTATAACTTGGCATGTTATAAGTCTTTAACTGAATGACATGGTCATTAGCGTGTTGACCAGACGATCATCAGTTCTTTGGAGAAGACCATAGTTTGAGGCTTACTCCAGCAGACTTTTAGAGAAAGTAAGATGTGAAGGTTTTAACTGAGACGTGACCCAGAAAATGTGTTCTTTCTGATTGGCCGAATGGCATCATAAGTTGATGTGAGGATGACATCAACATGTTGAAAGGGGGTCAAAAGATTAGTTTGTCAGAAAGATAAAGTGTTAGTTTCAGATGTCAGCATTTTATCATAAAACTGATTCCTTTGCTTTAACACTTTAACAAAATACTGTTGGTTTGATTAAAACAACGTCATTAAGCATCACATATGGGACCTATTAATGATAATAGCTTGATTATTAAATAGGACAAAAACAAAAGTCTTTGGGTGTCTAGATTGTCCTGAGCTCAAGCTAAAATGAATGAGATAAAGTGTTCCTTTTATCTTCACATGCAAGTTCGAGAGGAGAGGAGAAATCCTCCATGTACAACATTTTGAATTAAGCAGAGTATTTGATTTATCTGACATTAAAATGTACTGATGCTCTTACAAATAAAATTATTCATTTGATAACATTTGAATTAACAAAATTAAAAGAAGTCTCTGTGACCCGAGATTGCACCTTTGACACAGCAGTGAAACACAGTTTAACTCTCACAGAATAACACAGCTTAAAAGCACACATCATGAAAATGACAAAAGTTATTCTTTTGATCACATCAGCCTAAAATCAAAGATAGAAATAGTCTCTTATTGGTGACTATGTTATCAGATTATAGCTAAATGAATAATTTTGTAGTAAATGTCTTGCTTTACTGAGAGGTCAGTAAAGGTCATCACTGGACAGTTCAAAAACCTTAATTTGATCCTGGGTAGGTCCACTACAGAGGTACAGCACATGTTGAACAACTGGGAGATAAAGTTAGGGAGGCCAGACTGAGATGGTTTGGATATGTCCAGAGGAGGGACGGTGGGTATATTGGTAGAAGGATGTTAGAAATGCAGCTACCAGGAAAAAGAGAAAGAGAGAGGCCAAAGAGGAGATATATGGATGCAGTTAGAGAGGACATGAAGGTAGTTGGAGTGAGGACAGAGGATGCAGAGGACAAAGTGAGATGGAGGAGGATGACTCACTGTGGCGACCCCTGAAAAGGGAAAAGCCGAAAGAAGAAGAAGAAGTATGGGTTCAAATCTGTTTAAACTGTCATTATCAACTGCTGTCACAGGGTGAAGGCAGATGATTCTGTTTATGCACGTGTCTGTTAGCAAAACATCAAGTACCGGTACTACAAAGACACCTAATTGCAAAAAAATATAAGAAAAAAAGATCAACTTGTGAAGCCAACTACATTCAAGATGTCCACAACAGCAAAGTAACCTTAGAAAACACAAAAAGGACCAACACAGTAAATTTAACACATACTGAGCTAAAAGTCCATGTGGTAGTAGCTGATAGTCATTTGTATATATTCTCAAGTGTGACGTGTTACGATAATACATGTGATTGTGCATTGCTATTTTCAGGGTTTGAACAAACCTTCATTTCTTAGCATAAGATGATCCCAGTCTATAAACATCTGTCATGAAAGCAGCAAGCAATATATATTTCTTCAAAGAATGGAAGGTCTTTGATTTACAAAGACAGTTCACATCCAGTTTTAAATGTAGGCCTGGGTAGTCCAAAGCTCAGCTATCAGCTAATCCTAACTTCCCTCCATAAAAATCAATACTTTTTGATGCATGGGAGATTTCCAGTACAGTATTGTGGGAAACCTGCATGAAAATGCATGTGTAACAGTGCTCCACTGGCAACTGTGGTTGCTTATTTGAGTTTATGCAATTCAATCTCAGCGGGAACGGGGAAGAAATTTGCATTAACCCAATAAAACTGTTAACAGCCCACAAAACTGGGCTAAAGTACATGTTTGCATGTCCAGTGTTTCCCCTACCATTATCCAAGGAGGACACTCCACCCTGTCAACAAAACTGAGCATCATGCCTACTGAAACGTTTTTCACCCACAACTCCTGCCTCCCTGGTCAACTACTTTTGGCACTAACGTAGCGCCAAGCTAACGGTGCACAATACAGACGTGCTAGCTAAAAAGCTACAAACGTAGCGCTCCACTTCTCTCCCGCTTACCCCCTGGTCCACAACTGCTGGCATTAACGTAGCTCTAAGCTAACGCATAGCACAAACATGTCTCCGATTACAAAAATCCCTTAACAGATAAGCACCCTGCTGAGCAAGTGACCTAGGGGAAACACTGCATGTCTATTGGAAAAATACAGTATGAGTCAAGGGGAAACAATGCCAACCAAAAGGTAGCGTGAGTCTGAATCTTTTACTAAATTAATCTTAGAAACTGGCCTCATTCAGACATACAAAGACACTGAGCCAAGACACCTTGAAGCAAAATGAGACATCACCTGCTGAACCGACTGTAAACACACAGATTGTGTGGTCAACCTCAATGCATGGCTATAACCTCCACTGTGATGGCTTATTTCCTATCTTTTCCCTGCCGTGACTGAGGCCACACGCACGCACACGCATGCACGTGCGTACACACTCACTAAACAGAGGAACTATTGCTGCTTGCGGTCAGAGTCTACAGTATTGTGTTTTATTGCCATCTGGATCTGCTGTTTTGTGCTGATGTATTTGCATCTACTAAGCGCTCCGTGTGTGGGTGTCAGAACTGTAAATCGAAGATACATGCTGCAGCATGCACCAAACACTGTACACAGCTTTTCTGATCACCAGCCATAGCTGCCGAGTGTATGTGTATGTTAGTGTTGCAATGGGCAAGTGTAAATGGGAACAAAAAAAGTGGGGAAAGGTTGGAAAGTAGCAGCAATAGCACATTTAACTAAAACACATACAAGCTCAACTGCTCACACCTAAAGCAGCCATATCCCAAATGTTTAGGTTATTTGAAGTCTATTGCACTGTAAGATTAATTCCAATAAGTCTTGACTAAGAAAAGGGACTACTATGTCAAAAAAGAAAATGCCTACGTGCCTAATTGCCTTCATGTTTTTGAGAAATAAAAAACGTGAAATACTGGATGAATTTTAAATTAGCTTGCAGAAAGCAACCATTAGCTGTATATCTACATTTAATTTCTTTTAGGAGTCAACCCCATTCAAGATGTTTGAAACAGCGATGAAAGTTTACAAAAAATTTAAAAATGACTTACTCAGATAATTGTTCAGATAATATATTAGTGATCCCCAACACGTACTACAAGAGATACAAGAACTTGTATGACATTGTGCTCAACATTTACAAGGTTACAACGTCATCAATCGTCATCATAAATCTTAAAAGGTGACGGGCGATACGCATTCCTTCAAGGAATGCTAGGTCCTTATTTATTTCTGCTTTGTTTTGCTTTTATTAAGTAAAACATTTTGGATTTTTAATAAAATTCAAGATAATGTGTCTACACATAAAACACATCCTGTAAAGATTTGACAAACTCAAATCACACATCCACAGACTTAAACAAAAAGAGCTCAAGATAAGCATTGTCTAGCAACAATAAAAACCATAAAAATTATCAAACAATAATTAAGTGACAAAGGAAATGTTATAATCACAGAAAAGTGTAGGTTGTGCATAGCAGCCTGTGGGATATATGAATAAACATGCCCGTGTCATAACAGAGAGGGTTGATGATACCAATAGTGACCAGAAATGTAGGCAACATCACTGTCCTTTCTGGGGACCGAGGCAGCAGCAATATATGGGACAGTCTCCATCCAGCCTTATATCTACAGAGAACAAGCAATGACCCCTTTTAAGAATGTAAGCATGTATTTATCTGCAATGAGCAAACCATCAAAAAGACACTGTGTTTGAGAGACAAAGTATGTCTGTACACCATGATGAGAAGAGGCAAACAAGCAAAGAAAAAAGTTTAGGTGCCCATGCATGCATCACTGTGACTTTTATGATAATAAAGTGATGTGGAAGGCTGTTATATCCCATGGGGATGTAATTTTTGTTCAGGTCAGAGGAATGAGGTGTATGGAGGTTTTGGAGGCTGATTGGTTGCAGCTGTTGGTTAATTGAAGCGCTGTGGGTGGGGTGGTTGCTTCCTCTTTATTAGGTTCAGTCCGAAGATGTAGCAGGAGTTATGCCAAAATTACACCACACGCGTTACGGCTCCGCCCCGCTCCGGTCCGACCTCCGCAGCAAATACGCACCCATTATAATCAATGACAGAATTTACACTGGCTCCGCACGGCGGCGGCGAGCTGCGGAGAGCGGACGGCAGTCCGTCAAAATTAGAAATTTTTCTATTTCTGCCGGACGCCGGAGCTGTGCGGAGTCAACTTTTGAAGATTACGTCGCACCAACAGGAAAAGGAACGAGCACAACTTCCGTATTTACAAAATAAAATCACCACGGGCGGACTTAATCCTAGCTCTATACGGATTTATTTGTACAAAAATGCTTTCAAACTATCATTTATGACTACGCCTACAAACGCAATACAAGAAATAAATAAATAAATAAAGTATTTTATTCTGAAATGTAATACATCACTTCCTGTTGCTCAAACCATGTCCTGTCGCTCATTTACGAGAGAAGATCAAGGCAGCAGTCTCTACTGTTGTTCTCCTTCTTCCACCGAATGAATTGTTTTGTTCTGACTTACTTATTTATCACTTGATTTATCGCGCGATCTCGCAAATCCCGCGCATGCGTCTAGGAGCGGCGCATCCAGGCGGACCTGAGCTGAGCGGAGATAGTGGAAATTGGAGTTTGAGACGCTCAGCTGCGACCTGCGGAGCGGAGCGGACCGTATGTAGTGTAAATTTGGGGTTAGAAAAAGAGGTCCAAGCAGCAGGAGTGAGAAGAATAGGTCCAAGCAGCAGGAGTGAGAAGAAGAGGTCCAAGCAGCAGGAGTGAGAAGGCAGAGGTCCAAGCAGCAGTAGAAAGAAGTTTGAAGCAGGAGCAGCTGAGAGCCGTGGTCGAATGATGTCGAGTGATGAAGCCGTGAGAAGAAGTCTTAAGAAGTCCGAATGTTGAAGAGGAAGTCCGAGTGAAGAATCCGAACAAAGTTGCCGATGTTGTCATGAGAAGAAGAAGCTGCGACCTGCTGTCGTTGATGTGAGAAGTTGGAGCTGTGACCTGCTGTCATGTCGTGAGAAGCTGGAGCCGAGACCTGGTGTCGTTGTGGTCTGCGGGGCGTGCCCATCCTGGGTGCTGAAGACAGGAGGTGTGAGCGACCGACCCGTTGGACTTGGAGTTTGTTTTTGTTTATCATCCCGTAGCTGGACTCGACCTGGTCCAACTTTAATTTAATTACTTTGAGAGGGACACGGAGAAAGCTGAGGGTTTGGACTCTTTTTTTTTTTTTTCAGGACTGCTGGCGACGGTGCAGTTGCACATAAAATAAAACTTTTTTTTTTTAACCCTCATTTCTGGTCTTGTGTCCCTTCATGTTACTTGACCCCTCGGGGCGTAACATATGGGGGCTCGTCCGGGAAAGCTTTACACTCAAGGTGCCAAGGGGTGAGAAGGCAGAGGTCCGAGCAGCAACAGGAGGAGCAGGTCCAAGCAGCAGGAGGAGCAGGTCCAAGCAGCAGAAGCCGTGTGATGAAGTCGTTTGAAGAAACCGTTTGATGAAGTCGTTTGAAGAAGCCATTTGATGAAGATGTTTGAAGAAACCGTTTGATGTAGCCGTGAGTGAAGAAAACCTGATGTCGTCGTTGTCGTTGCAAGAGAGAAGACCTACTTTTGTTGTTGTTGTTATGAGAAGAAGAAGAAGACCTGCTGTCGTTATTGTCGAAGAAGGAGACCTACTGTTGTTGTGAGATAGGAAGACCTGCTGTCTTTGTTGCTGTAAGAAGGAGCTGTGACCTGGTGTTGTTGATGTGAGAAGCTGGAGCTGACACCTGCCGTCGTTGCTGTGTGAAGCTGGATTCGACCTGGACTGACTTTTTTTTTTTTTACTTTGAGAGGGACACGGGGAAAACTGAGGGTTTGGACTCTCCTTTTGGGTTTTTTCAGGACTGCTGGAGGCGGCGGGCCAGGGAGGCGCAGCTGAAGAGCCTAAAATAAACTTTTTCTTTTAACCCTCTTTTCTGGTCTCGTGTCCCTCAATTTGTTACTTGACCCCTAGGGGCGTAACATATGTTTATGTTATGACCCAAAGGCACGCAGCATAAAGAGAGGGACATGAGACACAAGGAGGATTTTTAAATGAAAGAGTATGGGATTAAAATCACGCCAAATCCCGCGAGAACAAATGCTCTCAGCGGCACGTCTTTGGGGTGCGCCGCAGCTGTTCTGGAGAGAAAAAAAACAACCCCCTCAGCGCCTTCGTGCCCACAAAATGAAAGTAATGAAAAGAAAGGTGGACCTGATGAACCAATTTAAAGAAATAAACGGGCACCACAGGAAGCCAGCTCCATACGGAGTCGTCGAAGCCCCTGACAGCGCCGAGCTATGGTCAAAGCTCCCACCTAAAGTAAACAAAAAACCCGAAAACAAGACAATTGGTCTCACCAGGTAGAATCTAGCTTTGGGATGGTTAACAAAAAAAAACTCCACGGTCAGCAGGACATCCACACACACTCAAGACATGGAAAGAAGGTTTTATACTAAGCAGTGTTTCCCCTACCATTATATAGGCGGGGCGCCCCACCCCGTCAACAGAACCGAGTGCCCCGCCTACCCAACGCTCCAACCACCTGTCGGCACTGACGTAATTCTAAACTAACAGCTCGCAATGCAGGTGCACTAGCTAAAAACCTAAAAGCAGCCTCTTCCCTCATGCTGAACACTCACGCTGACAACACACACACACACACACGTGAAAACTGTCGGTACAAACAGCGCATGGCTCAAGTTTGTCTGTCAACACCGCTCCAGATGCTAACAACATACTAACTTCCAACACGGTAACACTCAAAGTGTTGGTTTTGGTCCGTGTTCAGCCTGGACTGTTTGTTGGCTGTGTGTTATTTTAGTTAAACCTTTTTTTAGCTGGTTAGATCTGATTGAGACAGTCTACACATCTTTTTTGGATTTAAAGCTGTGAAGCTCTGTGCTGTGAAGCCGGTGTGCGCTCCTCGTAGTAATTAAATAATTAATGATATCAGAGTAACTACTTTGTGACTACTGTATTTGTTTGATTCGTTTGCCATGATTTCTTTCTCAAACTCATTTAACTCCGACCACTGCCATTTTGCTCTTGTTCCTTGGTGAAGCTGTGGTAGCTCGTGTTTTTGTCCGTATAATTTGCTCTGGTTGTTCGCGTCTGCTTGTTCGCCATCTTGCTCGCCTTTTCCGCCTTTAGATGTGGTGCGGAAGCCGGTATTGCGCAATACTGGGGGTGTGTGTGAGAACTATGTATTCCAGCTACATCTGCAATAATTAACCCAGCATGTTGCATCTAGGAAGCGCGTTTATCTGTAACATGACTCAGTTACAAAATTGTTATTGAAATGTCTTCACAAAAAAGAAACCTACATGCCGTGGTGGGCACCAGCCCGCTAAAGCGCTAATCCGCTAATAGCGGACCTAAACAATTTGTTAGCGCTATAGCGGATTTACAAATTTTTATAATTCATAAGCGGATTTGCGCTATTTCGATTTAAAATGCAGTACCGCTAATAACTAATTAACTATCAGTAAAAACGAAAAAACTTATTTACGAGCTCTTAAATCAACCGGACGACTGCTCACGGACCACATCCGGTCAGCGCCGGATGTGGTCCGTGAGCAGTCGTCCGGTTGATTTAGGAGCGGGGCCCGCCCTAAGGGGCCCTATTGGCTATTACCTGTCATGTGACAAGACATGATTGGTCAAATCATGATTCATTGTTTTCGGAAGCGCTCTCTCTATATAGCAGTTAGCAGCCAGTGTGTTACTCTGCAGCCTTATTGCTTGTTTTCGGAGTCAGGCGAAAAGTTTTTAACATGGAGGGTGAACTTATGGATGTTTCTCAGCGGCCTGTGGATGAACCACGTGTGGAAGAAGGATTTTCATCGGCTGTGGCTGAGGAAGTCACCAAAGAGAGCCTAGAGTCTCACCCGTGAGTAAATATTGCATAACTTATTGCTGGCTACCAAGTGTTGAATTGAACTAGCGGTTTAAAATTAGCTTCCGCTAGTTTTCCTAAGACATTTGCGCTTTTGAAATTGCGGACCTAAATATCTTAAGCGCTTTAGAAATTGCGGAACTAATTTTTGGATTAACGCTGCCCACCTTTGCCTACATGCATATTTTTTGTGTCTTTAGAGGAACAAAGCATAGTTAAGACCTAGAGATGCACTGATTCTGATTTTGTGGGCCAGTACCATTCTTTATGACTATGTCTCTGTGATGGACTTGTGACCTGTCCAGGGTGTCCCCTGCCTCTCGCACAATGATAGCTGGTCATGGGCGCCAGTGACCCCCGTGACCAGAAAAGGAAGAAGCAAGTAAAAGCTAATGGATGGTTGGGTAGAGTCGAAGTTAAATCTCTGTCCCCGTCTCAAATCTCTAGATGACTCCAACAGATTCCATTCAATGGGATGGAACAAACACACCCACCCCTCGAACATAGGAGGATCTGCGGTGGAAGTGGTCTACAGCTACAAGTACTTGGGTGTGCACCTGAATGACAACCACAGCTGGGGCAACAACAACACCAGCCTGATCAAGAAAGCTCATCAGAGACTCTACTTCCTCAGGCGGCTGAGAAGAGCTGGTCTGGGAAGCTTAGTCCTCACCTCCTTCTACAGGTGTGCAGTGGAGAGCATCCTGTGCTCCAGCATCAACATGTGGCATGGTGGCTGCACAGCTGCAGAAAGAAAAGCTTTGCAGAGAGTGGTGAAGGTTGCACAGAAGATGTTGGAGTTAGGGCTGGGCCATATCATATAGTTCACAATAATACCGGTAAAAAAAAGCTTGCCCGGGCAAAAAATGACATCATGATATGCTAATTTCATGACGTAATACGTCAGGGCGCCCCACCCCCTTAACAACAGAGCGCTTCGAACGACCAAACCGAACTGCGCACCTCCCCGCCACCTGTGGGTACTGGTGTAATGCTAATTAGTTACGCGCGATACTAGCTAGCTAAAAATGCTAAAATCAAACAACGCGCGTCTCAGCTTCTCTCCATCCAGCTCTAAACTGTCGGTACAAATGCGCACAGCTCAACTGTCTCTTGAGTTCCATAGTCGTCCACGGACCAAGAGGCAAGTGATCAGAGACAGATCAGTCAGATAAATGAATTATTGCATGAATAGATGAAGCTGAAACACCAACCAGTTTCAGGGTCAGGTGATCACCTTGTTACAAGTTCTGCAAGTTACAGCTCATTTAAAGGCAACATATATTTTGTTGTAGGTTACATTTATGCTCAACAGATCTTAAGCTTAATTTTATTTAGTTATTTTGGGAAACTACACCTGCACTTTAGTTTTTGTGGTGGATTTTGTTGATCTATATTTTGTGCAGACTTTTTCAATCTAAATAAAAGAAGGATCATTTTTATTTTTATACTAGGAGACTTACGGTAATACTTTGCTAAATAATGTAATTTCAGTAAAATACTCCTCGTTGTTTTTTTAAATTTTATATAATACAGCAAAGCAACATGTTGAGTTAATTTTGTCAAATAAATAACTTTGATTGCAGTTTTTTTTGTTATATCACGAAATGTATCGTTATCGTCAGAATGCTCTGAAATATCACAATATAATATTTGAGCCATATCGCCCACCCCGTGTGGTATCCCCCATTCTTCTTACAACACTCAACAGACGTCTGGGGACAGAGGAGACCAGTATCTGAAGTTTAGAAATAGAAATGCTCTCCCATTCATGTCTAATACAGGCCTCTAACTGTTCAATCATCTTAGGCCTTCTTTGTCGCACCTTCCTCTTTATGATGTGCCAAATGTTCTCTATAGGTGAAAGATCTGGACTGCAGGCTGGCCATTTCAGTACCCGGATCCTTCTCCTACGTAGCCTTGATATTGTGATTGCTGCAGAATGTGGTCTGGCATTATCTTGTTGAAAAATGCAGGGTCTTCCCTGAAAGAGTTGACCAGGTTATATACAGAAATTCTTAAGTTAAATGTAATACCTTTTAATATTAATCATAATAAGCATAATCGTCCATGCTTTTGTCTCCTCCAGGCTCGACTACTGCAACTCCCTGTTTATTGGAATCCCTGGTAAATACTTTCAGAAGCTTCAATATATTCAAAACAGTGCAGCAAGGATTTTGTTGAGAGCTCGTAAATTTGAACATATTACACCCATTCTCCATGACCTACATTGGCTTCCTGTCACCTACAGAATTCAGTACAAAACTGCTCTCATTACACACCAATGCTTACACGGAACTTCACCTGATTATCTAAAGGACATTCTTGCACCATATTCATCCACCCGGTCTCTACGATCACAGAACAGTAATCTCCTTCACATGCCGTGAACCAAATTAAGGACCATGGGAGACCGGGCATTCTGTGTGGCTGCCCCCCGCCTATGGAATAGATCCATGGGCCAGACTGGAAGTCGGTACCACCGGAGGTGGCTAAGGCTGTCATACCATTTTTGAAAGCTTGAAATCTCACCTTTATGATAAGCTATGATAGCAATCACAGTTTTGTAGCTGTTACAAGTTATAGCGATTTTATGACAACAAAGTTGAGGATATTTAATGCCTATGTTGACTTTACTAAATCTTGTATATTTTACCAGAAATGTATATTTTCCAACAAAAGTGTCTATAAATATGGCTATTAATATTGACAATTTAAATGTGAAAATCATTAGTTAAAACACGTTCAAGGTCATTGTGAACGTTCAAGGTCAAGTAAAAAATAAGTGTTTTTTTAATTATTAAAATGGCTTTAAATGCACCAAGTGTCTTTTTTCTAACTCAGAACTATCTCGTCATGTGGTGATAGCGAAAATGTTATTTTTCATAACATAGCATTATGTGCTATTTGTAAGCAAAAGGTGTTTTTATGATATGGCCAATTCCATTATGAAGAATTTTATAAAGTCTTCATAATGGAATTTGCCATATCATAAAATCACAGTGTCACTTGATAAAGGTCAAGGTCATAGTGTAAGGTCAATAAACAACAAATCTGTATTAATGGCAATTTTTTATTGCTTTCACCAGAATATCCTATGTAGTTCAAAAAATTAACATTTTTGTGATAGAGAACATTATATATTTTCAAAAATGTATAGAAGGAATGTTTTGAACAAAATTGTTAGTTTCATGTGCACAAAAAACAAATTTCACAAATCAGTGCCACTATGAGTGGGTAAGTGTCATTGATTGGTACAAGCTATTCGTCTTCATCGTCGTCATCAGAGTCAGACTGCTGTACTTCTGATTCTTCTTTGCTGGATTGGTTTTTGCAGTTCTGTAGCTTGCACATGTCTGTGCACTTCAAGCCATTGTTGAGACAGGTACACTCTGGTAGTTTGCATGAACGCACACATTTGCATGAGAGAAGCTGCAGCACGGCATCTGGGGCAGGTGAGCCACGCATCCACTGGATAGCCAACTTACCATCTTCGTCTGTTGTCCAACCACAGTCCTTTGGGCTTGGGACAAAGGGCTGGTTAACCAGACATCTCCTCCAAATGGCAGCTTGATAGTTTGCACGGAGAGAGGAGACAGTCTTCACAAGGAGGCAACTGACTTGACTCGACCTCTCCTCGATTTGCACAGAACAGCTGATATCGGAGCTTGTTTACTTCAGCAGTTTTAGTGGAAGCCATGTACATGTAGACAAGTGATCTGTTGCAGCTTGTGAAACACTTCTGCAGATAACTCCCAAGAACGTCCAAGTTCACTGAAGGCCACCTGTATGTCCTTGTCAGACTTCATCTGCTTAAAGGCCGTCATCTTTCCACGTCCAGCAAATGCACTGACTGTATCACAGCCTGTAAAGGCATGCATGCCAATCAAACCATCGCAGACACCACCTCCCAGTGCATGCCTGAGGCTGGTTATATCTATGAACCGTGTTCGGGTCTTTGTGCCACTCTTCAGGTAAATAGGACATGCGATACTCTCACTGACCCCCAGGCACAGAACCAAGACATCAGTATCCTCAGCAGTTATGACCACAGACTTGTAGCCAGATTGTGATGCATGAAGAGCATGGAGCAGGAGACGGGTGTCTGCTTCTTCCTGTGAGCACTTTAGCTCTGTGGACTCTTCCCATTTTTCATTGGTGATCTTGAAGCACAGTTGTTCACAGGTAACGTATAACACCTTGTCTTTCAGTTTTGCTCGGTGTTTTGGTTCCTTCCACTGCTCTACCAGGAACTTGATCAGACTTGCTTTGTTAGAAGGGCTGCAAAGTAGCTTCCTCCATTGTTTAATGTGGTGCCCTGGTGCAATGTTTTTGATTTGGATTCCTGAGTCTGCACCCCTGTTGACTCTTTCTGCATCTTTAATGGACGTCTCCTTGTAAACGTCAAACACGACATCGATGCGGCAGCTCTCTGTACCTTCATGGAGAACACTGGACAATGTCAGTTCTGCAAGCTGTGAGAAGGTTTTGTCATTTCCTTTCAGTTTCTGGACCAGACTCATCCCATCAATGACCGTTGCAGATGAACCTGGGATGACTTCTGCAGGAGAAACAATCTTCTCAAGCTCTCTGGCTAGGGCTGCTTTGTTGGTTTTACGTAAAGACCCATCTCCATTTGCAAGTGTCCATGGCAAAGGCCCAAGAGGATGAGCCAGTACTTCACTCATGTGCAGCTTTCTGCTTTCTGCAACAAGGATCATCTGGCCAAACAGCTTTCTGTCAGCTTTAAGGACTACTTCTCTGGATTGACTATGGCGAAGGGACTGCATTCTGATGTCTGAGAATGTTTTCAGTTTCTTCTTTGTCATTGTTTCATAGAACTTTGTGGATGGGGTATCTGCTTCCATGCGCTGTTGCTTGAAAGCTTGGTATGCCTTTTCCCCTATGTCATTGGCTTCAAGAAGGTCTTTGGCTACATTGTGCGGTGCAATAGTGGCAGTTGACAGGCTGACCAGCTCGCCTTGATCACAGTTGAAGGGATTCATCCAACTGACCTCCATCAGCTGAACAAGGGACTGGGTATCGGCCTCATCTCTTTGTATCCTAGGCAGCAGTAGGTCAGGATGTTTGAAGTCATGTTGGCCCACGTGTATCATGGTCCTCAATTGTCGCAGGTATCTGCTACGGTATTCAGCTGTGAGATAGTACTTGGCCACAGCTCCAGCTTTCAGGCTAAACCCCTTTGTTCCACCGGGCGTCTGGGTGTCTTTGTTGATAGTTTCTTCAATTGTCTGATCTACAGGAATATGTCCAAAGGGATTTTGGGGCCCGATCTGTACTGCAAAGCCACCTTTCATGAAGTAAGCATAAACATCTGGGTGTTCTATGGGAAGTTGTGACATTGTGGCATAGTAGTAGGTCAGGAAGCGTGCGTAGTTCACTTTGTCATAAGCAAAACACCATGGGATCATCTTTCGGATAGCTGCAAGATGAAGCATCCAGTTTCCTTCTCTAGTAGCTCGAATGAGATCCAGCATGATTTCTGCCATATCTAGGTAAGACGTCCAAAATGCTGAAATAAGGTTTAAATTAAGTTTTAAATGGATGATTTAAATATTCAATTCAAATAAACATACATTTCCTTCTATTATATGTATACATAATTATATAATTATATGTATACAGATGTTAAGAATCAGAAATTTAGAACTTATATTAGATTTTGCTAAATTCTTTGTATTTGACCTTGACTTTCACAATGACCTTGTCCTTATTTTACAAAAAGGTCATCAGAAATGGATTGCCCAGCCCAGAAAACATAAATGTGTACTTTTTTGTACATGCAAATATGCTTTTTTAAACAAAATAAATAATAAACATTAAATTAATAGCAGTGGCCAAAAATTGTTAATTTTGTTTCCTTAAACACGCTGTAACATCTAACAGCTATGAAACTGCGATTGCTATCATAGCTTATTGTAAAGCTGAGATTTCACGCTTTCAAAAAAGGTATTGCAACCTTAGCCACCTTGAGTGGTACCCGTGTCCAAAAAATTGGGGTCTGGCCCATGGACTAACAGTCACTGGTTGACTTTAAAAACGTCTTGAAGAGCTTTCTTTTTAAGCAAGCTTACTCTGCCTCCTCATGATTTGATCTTTGATCTTAGCTGATATTATTATTGATTTTACTTGTTTTATCACTTGTTTTATTTTTGATTTTGTTGCACTTTGTAGCACTTTGAGATTTTTGTTAATGAAAAGTGCGTTATAAATTAAATTCATTATTATTATTATTATTATTATTATTATTATTATTATTATTATTATTATTATTATTATTATTATACCTTTTAATACCTTTTTAATACCATCACAATATTTTTTAATACCATCACAACACTGAGCTGTAACTGTAGAGGCAACCTCTTGTACTTCAGTTCAGAGCAACTAATTGTAAAGTGATAGATTACTGTCATTTTCTTCCTAAACTTTGGTAGTAAATGTAGTTTTATAACAATTACTGGATACATCAATTTGCTTCTTGCCTCAATAAAAGCACTGACCTATTTGTTATTTAAATCTAACCCAAGACAAAAAGTTTAATTGTTCCCACACATAACCTATCTCTAATGGCAAACGAAAAACTGTAAACTTGAAAACAGAGCAGTTTAGTTAAAATAATTCAACACTGAAAACATGCACAATTCAAAAAGAGAGGGAGAAAAATAATAACTACAGTACTGCATTTTTCATCCTGCAAGTCGCAGTTTTTTGCATAATTTACATGCCTTGCAACTTATAGGCTGAAGGGACATATTTATGGATTTTTTCCCATATTTATAAACCATTTTTTGACTGAGATATGACAGTTTCTATTCATTCTGACTGAAAAAAAAAAAAAAAACAGCAGTACTTAATGGTCCCAGTGTAGTAATAGTGGTTTGGCATACTGTTGTATCATGTAATAGGAAAATGTGCCTATAATGACAAATTTAAAAAAGTTCCAAGACAAAAACAGCTGGACTTTATTTATTATACTATTTATTATACTATACTTTATACTTTATTGTTTTTCTATTGCACTTTTTAGAATTTACCATGTCCTGGATGACTGAGAATCTTTTCAGCTATTAATGACTCAATCGGACTGCCATACTCTCACCACCTCTCTGCTTGGAACCCCAGCTGCACTGCCCCGGTGAAATGCAGCTAATTTGACCAATAAAGTACATTTATTAAGTAAGTGATAGACTGAGACACACCTTTGCTATAATTTCAAACTAAAAAATAATTGTTTAGGTGCTTTTCTTGTTAAATGTCGGAGGATCAAGCCGCGTTCCTCTTTCGTGTTTCTTTTTACAGACATGACAATAAACCGGTGCGAACACACACTGACTGACGATATGGCGTCATTGTTTTAGCTAGATCTTACTCGAACATAAATTTAGAAAAGATAAATAAATTCACAGACATTTTTTTAGCAGACAGAACGAGAAAAATATAGTTGTGTAGGTTTAAAAAAATTAATCCCTCGTCAGATGACATTACTTTTTAATACTTTTTAATGGCCGTAATTTGTGTTACTTAATTTTATTTACTACCTTTTAATACCTTTTACAACCCCGCGGATACCCTGGATGACGTCTAGGTGGGAGCATATGTTGTTCTAGATCCTGAACATAGTTCTCTGCATTAATGGTGTCTTTCCAGACATGCAAGCTGCCCATGCCACATGCGCTCATGCAACCCCATACCATCAGTGATGCAGGCTTCTGAACGGAGCGTTGATAACAACTTGGGCTATCCTTGTCCTCTCTGGTCCGGATGACATGGCGTCCCAGTGTTCCATAAAGAACTTCAAATCGTGACTCATCTGACCACAGAACAGTCTTCCATTTTGCCACACTCCATTTTAAATGACCCCTGGCCCAGTGCAAACGTCTGAGCTTGTGGAGCTTGCTTAGAAATGGCTTCCTCTTTGCACTGTAGAGTTTCAGCTGGCAACGGCGGATGGCACGGTGGATTGTGTTCACTGACAATGCTTTCTGGAAGTATTCCTGAGCCCATTCTGTTATTTCCTTGACAGTGGCATTCCTGTTTGAGGTGCAGTGACGTTTAAGGGCCCGGAGATCACGAGCATCCAGTAGAGTTTTATGGCCTTGACCCTTACGCACAGCGATTGTTCCAGATTCTCTGAATCTATTGATGATGTTATGCATGGTTGATGATGATAACTTAAAAGTCTTTGCTATTTTGGGCCGAGATGGTGTAGAGGCAGGGCAGCCGGCTCAGGACCGGAAGGTTCGATCCCCGGTCACTGCATACCTCGTTGTGTCCCTGGGCAAGACACTTAACCCTGAGTTGCTCACGGTAGGACTGGCAGCGCCTTGCATGGCAGACTACCGCTAGTGTATGAATGTGTGTATGTATGAATGGGTGGATGGCTGGTACTGTGAAGCGCTTTGGGGCCCCTCATAGGGGGCTGGAAAGCGCTATATAAGTAAGCTCCATTTACTATTTACCATTTATTTTACTCTGGGTAACACCATTCTGGTATTGCTGCACTATCTTTCTGCGCAACAATGGTGGAATTGGTGATCCTCTTACCATCTTGGCTTCTGAGAGACACTGACACTCTGAGAAGCTCTTTTTATACCCAATCATGTTGTCAATTGACCTAATTAGTGTTAATTGGTCTTCCAGCTGTTCGATATATGCTCAATTTTCTTTTTCCAGCCACTTATTGCTACTTGTCACAACTTTTTTGGGATTTGTTGACACCATGACATTTTGAAACAACATATTTTTCCCTTAAAATTATACATTCTCTCAGTTTAAACTTTTGATCTGTGATTTGTGTTCTATTCTGAATAAAATATTAGATGTCGGCACCTCCACATCCTTGCATTCAGTTTTTATTCACAATTAGTTAAGTGTCCCAACTTTTTTGGAATCCGGTTTGTAGTTCTATATTTCAAAATTAAAGAACAGACTGTAACAATTTGTGTGTGGCTCTACATTCACTGACATTACAGCACACACGCACAGAAGAGAAGAACTGAAACATCCCTAATACCATATATGATCAAAATAGGACTGCTTGGCAAGAGAAGTGGGGTCAGCAATAAACATCCGAGCCTAACCTCTGATCCTTTTCTTGGTTCAATCAAACAGTTCTTCTAAAAAAAGGTTTGAACCTGGTACTGAGCAGTTTGACTGAATTGCAGTTCAACTGAACTGAGTTCTACAAGATGGAATCAGCAAGAACCATAAAAGCATTGTAAACAAAGCAAATGAGTAAAAATACTTCCCTACTACATGTTGTGCATGGGAAAATGTTCCTGACATTATGTTAATTAAGAAAGTTCACATGAATAAGGTATCTACTGTAATCCTGCATTTCAAGTTAATACCACAGAGCTTGACTTGGAACTTAAGTTCTACCTCTGATAGCAGTTTGGGAAACTCAAAGTTTGTATGTGCAACCATCTAATCTTACTCACCACTCCAGCAGTTCATTTACCCCAGGCAGCAAAAGCCATAGCTTCTGTCTCACAGTGTTTTGACCAAGTAGAGGCAAACTGGTCTGTGGAGCAGGATTTTGTCAGTATGGCCAGATATGGCACAGACAGCCAGTCTGTGGGCACTGCAGCAGCCCAGGCACAGCTGTTATTTTGCATAAAGTGGATCATATTTACCTTCACTGTATTGCTAGCAATACAAAAACATTGAGAGCCTGGTAATAATTGTAACCAAATCCTGAAACTCTATTGTCCAGACATGCTATATTTGGACCAGATAAGCAGTGCCAGGAAAGGCCAGGAAAAGGAGGCTGGACTTGAATTTGTTGGGAAAAATTGCAACAATATGCAAGTTTAGAGCTCAGCTTGGTTTATAATGAAGTGCTACAAATAGGAATGCTTTGGCATGAATCAATCTGCAACAAGAATACATTCCTAAATGTTAAAAAGCAATGAAGAACCTGCATTCATTACATTCTTGAGCTCCCAACATGTTTAAAACAGATTTTTTGATGTTGAAATGTCCTTAAACTCCAGTTACACAAAGACAACCTAAAACCGTAGTCCCTCTCTACTTCACGGTTCGTTTATCGCAGGCTCGCTATATCACGGTTTTTCAAAATATGATTGGACATGACACAATTGGCTGATTGATGGACGAGCTATGGATTGTTTATTTAAAATTAATTAGTTTAAATGATTTTGCACCATGTGTGCAGCCCACAAGTGCAGGGGGAAGCTCCCTCCTGCAGCTGATCAGCTGATCTCCTTCTCTGCCACACACACACACATTTCTCCTGCTGCAGCTTTGTGGAGAGTTAACCCTTTAATGTCCAGATGCATCAATTGACTTTTGTCTTTAAACTTAAAATTCAAAGTATGTCACATCGGAAAATCGTCATAATCACAAAATATAAAAGTGTTAAAAGTTTTTATTTTTTGTTTTAGAACTTCTATGTTCAGTTGTTGAAGTGTAATTGATCAAGAAGTACATTTCTGCTCCATGCTGCAGAGCTGAAGCTGTGTGACATCCTTTGATGTCCTGCTGCACTTCTCTTCTCTACAATTTAAAATTTAAATACTGTAACATTTTAAAATAAATAATCCAGGCTGTGGGTCGTTTATTTAAAATGTAACAGTATTTAAATTTAAATTGTTTAATTAAGATTATGAGTAACAGGTGAGTGTGATTGCAGCCTGGCACGTCATGACAAAGTTTACTGAACTTGAACTACTGTCGCTCTACTTCACATTTTTTCACTTATCGCGGGTGGGCATGGTCCCAAACACCCAAGATACAATGAGGGGCTACTGTAATTAAATATTCCTTAAAATAGCCATAATGTGAAAATCGTAATTGCTGTAAAATATTTATTCATGAACTCAGTGATACCTTTTTGTTTCTTGCCCCATTTCTTAATAAATCCAAATTTAGTGTGAATGCCAAAGCAGTTAGCAGTAACACAATACTGTACAGTATGTACTCTACATATGTAGCTAGAACAGAAGTCCAACTCCCACCATTGGGGTCTCAAGTGGTCTAAAGAGGTAATCACTGTCATAAAATACAATGTTTTTTTGTTTTGTTTGTTTGTTGTTGGGGTTTTTTGGGGCATTTGGGCCACTCAAGTGTTAAAAAACAAACAAACCAGTCAAGGAAACACTCAATTACATAGCTGACAATTACCAAAGATTGATGATGTCACATTGGGGACGGGGCGCAAACAGGAGTGTACATTTAACACTGAGCCATATGGTAGAGAATTCAGTGGAGACAGTTCAACTGATTTGAAAGATATCAATGTCGACCTATCTGCAAGCAATGAAGAAGAAAGTACAACAATTCTTTCTGAAATTGTTGCTCATGGAGGACCTCTTCCATACTTGTTTGAGAAACCACAAAGACAAGAAGAAGCAACACCATAGGAAAACCCCTCAGTACAAGAAGGACATTCCCAGCTTGAAAACACCAACTGGTATGTGATAGTGTTTACAACAGAATAACCACTTCAGATATTTACTTGTATACCGACCTTCAGAAATCTGTATAATTTACCCATTTCCTGCAAATTTCCTTCAAATTCAGAAAATAATGGATGCTAGCACCCTTCTTGGCTGTACTCTCAAAGAACTTGTGATAATCGATAATATTGTTTGAAATTTGACAATAATTAGAAACTATTGTTAAATTTAAGAAGAAATGTTGGTTAATTTGTTTTGAGTGTAGTAACTTTTTTTTTACCGCCGGATGGCAGTATTAAGACTGTTTGAACCGAAGGATGGATAGTGAGGGAGCGAGCAGGGAGCTTCAACAAAACAGAGGTTTTTTCTCCCGAGGTTGGCCTGTTAGCTTAGCTCGTAGCTTAGCTTCTGAGCTTAGCTGCTTTTAACAATCCAAAAACGCAATTTTGAAAATGGATTTTAAAAAGGGAGAGAGGGAAAGGGAGAGTGTTAGAACAACACTCACCAACAGTACATTTGGGGACGGGGGTGTGTGTGTCGGGGTCTTGATTTGTTAATTTCAATTTTTTTTATTTATATATATATATATATATATATATATATTATATATATATATATATATATATATATATATATATATATATATATATATTATTTATTTATTTTTCTCTTACCCCCCTGGTTGCCTGGCGGACATTCTGGGGGTGGGCCGTCAGGGGTTGTCTTGGGATGTGGGGGGGTTCGGGGCCTGGGGGTTCGCCGTGGGCGGGGCTGGCAGTGCGCTCCCCCTGGGGCTGCTTGGACTCGGGTGTCCTGTCCTGTCGGCAGGGCGCGGGTTGGGCCGAATCTTGGATGTCTGCTACTCTCCACCCCAGAATGAATGGGCCTACCTCCTGGGTTTGGATGTGGGCTGCCCCACGTAGGGGGCAGGTACATGTCTTGGACCTAGGGGGTATAGAGTGTGCATCGGGATTATGAATGGAACGTGTCGTTATTGTATGTCTTTCTGTGAGTGAGGGTGAGGATGAGGGTGGGTCTGAGTGAGTGTGTCTGTGTATGAATGTTTAAGTGTCAGGCTGGGACTTGGACTGCCCCCTCTCTGATACTTCTGAGGCTACTAGTGTCGCGCTCCTGCCACGTGGCCCCCTGGTGGGTGTTCCTTTGCCTGCGGGCGTGCTTGGGGCCCTCACTATCTGGGGTTGGGCGCTTGGGCGTTTGTCGGCTCGGCCTGGTGGCTGCCTGGTGGGGCTCGTGCCCTCTGGTCCTTTCGGGTCTGGGCCTGAGGGATGGGCGTCCCCGGTGCCCGGGCCTCGGTGACCGGCCCTGGGGCTACGTCAGTGCAGCGGGCTCCGGCGGGGGCCTATGAATTTGTCGCGTTTGACCGCGGGGGGTCATTGTATGTGGTCACTGGTGGGATTCGTCCAGTTCTTCCCCTTGGTCGGATCTGGGGAGTGGGCGAGTGGCTCGTCCTGTTCGGGTGGCCCTGGGGACTCTGGGCTCGGGGTTCTTCCTGGAGTCTTGGGCTTTGATCGCCCTTTCGTCTACCTCGGGCTTTGGGGGGACGGATCTCTGATGCTTCACAGTCACTACTAAATGTTCTATTGGAGGAACCTTATTCACTTATGCATGCTCACAACCACACACAAATGGATGCAGGGATATATATGTAGATATATGCAGATATGTAGATGGGTATATGAATGAATATAAATGTATATGTATGTATACTGTATATATATTTGTAGGTATGGATATGTATATTTATAGAAATCTACTGCAAGGTCATGAAGATTACAGTATTAGTCTTTATGCATGTATGTTTCGTTGCTATGTTCTGTCATGTGCTTTGCAGGATTGCGGACGGAGGTTAGGTGTGTTTGCCTTGTGCAGTTTTTGTGGATAATTGATGTTTTGTTATCTTACTTTCTCTTTTCTTTCTCTCTATTAAATAAAATAAAAATACATATTGGAGTGAGAGGGTGGCTATAAGGTGAGAAGGGAGGCCATCTATAAATGGAAAAAAGAAAGAAAAAAAAGAAAGGGAGAGGTCAGTGAAGAGCACCGGAGTTGAGCCTTTGTGGTCCAGTGTCTTAAGTAGAAAGAGAGAGACATGAAGAAACGATAAAGCTGATAAATGAAAACAAGGACGATAATTTTAATTTATCCTGCGATTAATTGATTTATTGTTTGTCGCGACAGGCCTACTCCCAGCATGTGTAGTGAGTGACTCCCGGCTACCACTAGGGCTGGGCCATATCATATCGTTCCCGGTAATACCGGTAAAAAAAAGCTTGCCCGGGCAAAAAAGTTATTTCATGATATTCTAATTTCATGATGTAATACGTCAGGGCGCCCCACCCCTTAACAACAGAGCGCTTCAAACGACCAAACCGAACTGCGCACCTCCCTCCACCTGTTGGTACTGGTGTAACGCTAATTAGTTACGCGCTATACTAGCTAGCTAAAATGCTAAAAACAAAAAACGTGCGTCTCAGCTTCTCTCCATCCAGCTCTAAACTGCAGGTGCAGACAGCTCGTCTCTCTCCCCCTCCCCCCACCCATCTCTGAGCTCCCGGTACAGGCTGCGTCTCCCTTGCTTTAAACTGTCGGTACAAACACGCGCAGCTCAACTGTCTCTTGAGTTCCACAGTCGGTCCACGGACCAAGAGGCAGGTGATCAGAGACAGATCAGTCAGATGAATCATTCCTGCATGACGGCTTAAAGACTTTTCTTTTTAAGCAAGCCTATTCTGCCTCCACATGATTTTATCTTGATCTTAGTTGATATTATTATTGATTTTACTTGATTTTATCACTTGTTTTATTTACTTATTTATTTTTTAAGCAGGCCTACTCTGCCTCCACACGATTCTGTCTTTAATCTTAGTTGATATTATTATTGATTTTACTTGATTTTATCACTTGTTTTATTTGTTGTAGCACTTTGAGATTTTTATTAATGAAAAGTGCGGTATAAATTTAATTCATTATTATTATTATTATTTTTAAGAGATGAAGCTTAAACACCATCAAGCTTCAGGGTCAGCTGATCACCTTGTTACAAGTTCTGGAAGTTATAGCTCATTTAAAGGCAACATATATTTTGTTGTAGGTTACATTTATGCTCAACAGATCTTAAGCTTCATTTTATTTACCGGTAGTTGTTTTAGGAAACTACACCTGCATTTTAGTTTTTGTGGTGGATTTTGTTGATCTATATTTTGTGCAGACTTTTTCAATCCAAATAACAGATCATTGTTATTTTTTTATTTTTATACTAGAAGACTGAATACTTTCCGAAATAAAGTAATTTCAGTAAAATTACCCCTTGTTGTTTTTTAAAATTTTATATAATACTGTAAAGCAGCATGTTAAGTTAATTTTGTCAAATAAATAAATTTGATTTTTCTTTTTTTTTTGTTATATCACAAAATTTATCGTTATTGTGATAATGCTCTGAAATATGATATCATTTTTGAGCCCTATCGCCCACCCCTAGCTACCACCACATCAAGCTTTAGCTCAACATTTGTAAATTTGACGTAGTTAGACATTTTTGCTGTTGGTTAATGTTGATAACTCGTGGTGGCCTTTTCAAATTGGAACAACTCCAGAAGTTGATCAGTTGTAGATGAATACATTCAATAAGTTTCTACAAGTTTCATTAAAAGCATCCAGTGAATTGTTTGGTAACAGACATTGGGCAGACATAGGCAAAAACATCATTGCACACTTTTTGCCTTTCAGTGGTGGGTGTCCATGTGTGCATGTCGTAAACATGATAGCTTGAAAAATAACTTGAGGTACTTAATTTCATTTTGGAGTGTGTCTATACTGTATTTACGCGTGAGAAAGGTTCCTTTTGAAAATTGGGTCGCCATATCAAAATTCAAGATGGCTGCAGCCATAAATGTCTATCCATCTTGTAAGTTGGATAACATCAAAAATAGCGCTTGGGTAAACTGTAGGTGTATAAAATTTTCAATGATTTTTTAAAATGTCAGTCCGTGCCTTAAGTACACTGCGACTGCCTCTCTTCCAAAGTCTGATGACAAGGATGAAGATGAGAAGAACGAGGAAGTTCAACTCCAACAGCTCCTGAAAGAGTCAGCCTCTCCAAAGCTTGGAAATTCCCAGCATTCCAAAAGATGGCTGACTGAGAACATTGTAGGAAATTTTATATACAGTGCAATGTACTGTACTTATTAAATTATATATTTATTTATTTTATTTTTGGCCTTCTTTATTGTAAGTTACAGCCAACAAAAAGTTTGGGCACAAAAATTTCCTTACGTCAACCCCTGTACATTATATGTGTTTGTGCATGCCAAAAAATAAATCTATTGTAGCCATGGGAACACTGGTCACCCCCTGGCTTCACCACTGTGCATGGCCTCAGACAAATAAAAAAAATTAAAAAATTGGAAGAAAAAAAATTAGACAGTGTCCCTCCTAGTTGAGAATCTTGCATCAAAAATATTAAAGGTTTACTTGCATTCCCTGTTCAATTCTAGTCCAAAATAAAAATTAAAAAAATCACTGATCTCAACATCAGTGATTGAGATTTCACTGATTAAGAGTTGTTCCAATTTGAAAAATTATCGTCCAAAATCAAAAGACCAAGGACACGCTGGAGGGACTATGTTTCTCGGCTGGCCTGGGAACGCCTTGGGATTCCCCCAGAGGAGCTGCTTCAAGTGGCTGGGGAGAGGGAAGTCTGGGCCTCCCTATGCTACCCCCGCGACCCGACCCCGGATAAGCGGACGAAAATGGATGGATGGATCTCTAAAACTAAACCTAATGCGCAGGGGTGGTTGGCTGCCCCACTGTTTTTAAGTTTCATTTTTGATTGTGGCACTATGAAAAGTAATTCTTGTTGGCTTTGATCAACGGATACAGATTTAAACTATACATTGAATTTATAAATGTACTGGTCTGATGTTATTTGAATGTTTGATTTCCCAGATCAATGTTAAATTTAATTTAATTCTTTCACAAATTTATGAAAAAAAAATTCCATTATCTTTTATGTTTTTTTATTATTAATATGTGAAATGAATAAAAACTTTAAATAAAAAAATTTATAAATAAAAAAAAGTCTCCACACAATAAACTTTTTAATTAAAACTCTTTTCCAATAGCTCCAAGATTTTATCAGTGAATATATACGGGGAGTAGTGCTGGGCGATAGGGCTGGGCGATATGGAAAAAATCATATATCACGATATGGACTTTTTTATATCACGATAACGATATATATCACGATATATACAACACGATGTGTGTGTGTGTGTGTGTACAGGAAAAATTTGGACCAAAGTTTTTTTATTTTATTATTTTACTACAGATAGTTACAATTATAAGAATGTGAACAAAAAGAACAAGGAAATTTGGACCAAAGTAGAAACTAGATCTACCTAAGATCTACCTTAATTCAAGGAGTACGATTATGGAATGACTTAATGACAAATGTTAAGGAAGCCAAATCATTCCTTGTATTTAAGAAACTGGTAAAAAATGAATTGCTAAAAAAATAAATGAATCTAATTTAATGTGTGATATATGTGAATTGAAAATTGACTGAGTTATTTACTTATTTTGTTATTATAGAAAATATTGTTTGAACTGTTATTAGATGAATAAGGAGCAGATTTAATAAGATTTATTCTTCATCTGCTACCTTTCATTTTATTTTTATTTTTTCTATTATGAATACGTTAATTGTTGTATTTCATATTATAAAATGAATAAACTAACAAACAAACAAACAACTCCTTTTCTACTTTGGTCCAAATTTTTCCTGCAGGTGGCGGTAAAACAACAGCTGCTAATGAAACTCACGAAGAAGAAATCCGCTCTGAAGTTTGAGTAAACAAAGCAAGAAACAGAAAAGAGAAAACGTTGCGTTTGATTGCGGTTCTGTTGTGTCTCTGGTCTGTTTTGTATTGGTTAACTGGACCCGAGTTCGGACTCGGTTGGACTCTGGGTTCGTGTCCTCTGGACCCATTTTGTCTCCGAGTTTCAGCGGAGCGAAATAATGGAAGCTAACAAGGTGAGCTTCCCCCTCTTTTTGGTAAAAGTTCTTCTTGGGCTGCCTGTGCAGCTGTTTTCTCCTTGTTGAGACACCGGCTTCATGCGCCTGCGGCTCTGTTGCTCTCGAGTTTAACAACGTAAAGCATGTGTCGCAAACCCGCGCGTGCGTCAAACATAAAGCAGCGCCGTCATCTCGCAAAACCCCATATGAAGCTTCTTTGCGACAGTTATTTTTTTATTCTTATTTATCACGATAGAGACGATAGAAGGAAAGTAGCACGATAGACACGTTTCTATCGTCCCCACGATATATATCGTCATATCGCACAGCCCTATGCTGGGCGATATGGAAAAAATCATATATCACGATATGGACTTTTTTATATCACGATAACGATATATATCACGATATATACAACACGATGTGTGTATGTGTGTACAGGAAAAATATGGACCAAAGTAGAAAAGGAATAAATAATAATAATAATGAATTTAATTTATAACGTACTTTTCATTAATAAAAATCTCAAAGTGCTACAAAGTGCAACAAAAGCAAAAATCAAATAAAACAAGTGATAAAATCAAGTAAAATTTGAGTTTCTACTTTGGTCCAAATTTTTCCTGCAGGTGGCGGTAAAACAACGGCTGCTAATAAAACCCACGAAGAAGAAATCCGCTCTGGAAGCTGGAGTAAACAAGGCAAGAAATAGAAAAGAGAAAACGTTGCGTTAGATTCCAGTCCTGTTGTGTCTCTGGTCTGTTTTGTATTGGTTAACTGGACCCGAGTTCGGACTCGGTTGGACTCTGGGTTTGTGTCCTCTGGACTCATTTTGTCTCAGAGTTTCAGCAGAGTGAAATAATGAAAGCTAACAAGGTGAGCTTTCCCCTCTTTTTGGTAAAAGTTCTTCTTCTTGGGCTGCCTGTGCAGCCGTTTCTCCTTGTTGTGACACCGGTTGAGATGCTACTTCATGCCCCTGCGTCTCCACTGCTCTCGAGTTTAACAACGTAAAGCATGGGTCGCAAACCCGCGCGTGCATCAAACAAAGCAGTGCCGTCATCTCGCAAAACCACAATATGAAGCTTCTTTGCGACAGTTATTTTTTTATTCTTATTTATCACGATAGAGACGATAGAAGGAAAGTAGCACGATAGACACGTTTCTATCGTCCCCACAATATACATCGTCATATCACCCAGCACTAACGGGGAGTGGACTGTGTTGTCTTTCTCATAATGCTTTGCGGTATTTTAGTGTTACAGGCCGCACCATGAGTGAGATGGACGTCTGTGATATAAACCTGCCTCTTGTGTGCTCTTAAAGTTTGGGTGTGTCCTGTTGTGAGGTTCAGGGTGTCTTCATTGGGTTTAACTCACATAATGTTAAGATAGTAGTCACAGAATATTAGGCATGTAACGGTTGTAGTGGGTGTACCGAACCGTTTCGGTACACCACGTTCGGTTCGGTCCACCTGCGTACCGTTTCGGTTATTTTTTCACTCATTAAACGTTCTTAACAGGGGAATATATGCACCGCGGAACAAAATTTCCTGGGCGCGTTTCAGCACGGAGCTATTATCGCGCGGCACGCGCAGCATTTAGCCGTTAGCATCTCGTGCGGTCTCCTGTTTGTGAACGTTATAGCTTTCTTGTTAAAAGACGAGCGCACACGCAGCTTATGTGGACGTTGCTTCATGAAGACTCTGCAGCAGCAACACGTCTAACGTGAACGCGCTGGAAACTATTACCGTAAAAACGGGTCTATAATACGCAGTATTTTTGCTAATTTGAATGTCCAGCGTATTAAACATCGAAGAGTATTATTTATGGATTTTTTCCCATATTTTTAGACTCATTTTTCGCTCTAATTCTTCGTTTTTCATTTTTTGCGAAAATGGTGCAGTACCAGTTTCGGCCGCTATAGAGGCGCTGTAGGCAGCAGCCAGCAGAGGACTCAGAGAGTGAAGAGGAAGAGGGGCCACTTCCAGAAGTTTCTACTTGCTGTGTCCGAAAAAAGCCTCCTTTGGTCGGACTGACTCTGTCGCTGCCCGCTCCCTGCTGTGGATGTAGCTGCTATTAGCTGTGAGGTTCGCTGTTTTTGTTTGCAAGATACCACTCATAAACCACACCGCGGATTTTTAAATCCAGCTGATTTCACATTTGGTTCAGCTCAGGAGCCCGTCTGCTATAGTGAGGTAAGAAATATATTTTTAAGCGTTTATTTAGCTAAATTTAAAGAAACAAAGCGTCCGGTTTGACCCGCCTGGCGCCTGCATAAAAGTCAGCGAACTTTTTTTAATCCAGCTGATTTGAACATTTCGTTAAACTCAGGAGTACGTCTACTATTAAGTCAGCTCAGAAATATATTTTTTAAGCGTTTATTTAGCTAAATTTAAAGAAAGAAAGCGTCCGGTTTGACCCGCCTGGCGCCTGCCTAAAATTCAGCGAACTTTTTTTTTTAAATCCAGCTGATTTGAACATTTCGTTAAGCTCAGGAGCCCGTCTGCTATGAAGTCAGCTAAGAAATATATTTTTTCTCGCAAAGAAATAATTGTTTTACCGTGTTTCCTTGTGAAGATCTTCGTACTCGCTTGCTTCTGTCGCCGCCATCTTGATTAGGGCAAATGAGGCGCTGACGCGTCGCGTGGTGATGACGCGTATTAAACTCCGAGGCGTATTGTGTACGTTTTTTTCTTGATTATTGTTAATAATTGGACAAAGCGGATTAAACACCGGAGCGTATTTTCCTCCGGCGAATACGGTAGTCATCCGAACGTGAACGAAGAAACATCAGCTGTTGCTGAAACAGCGATAACAGCAGCAGCATTAAAACTACTTCATCAGGTGATTCAGAGCGGTCCAGAGCAATAACACAAGCTGTATGAGTTTTTAAATCTCTGAATCTGTGAACGTTGTTATATGCGCAGGCTTTAAAGCTACTGAGCGTCGCTATGAGACATTCATCATGTCAACACTTCAAAAAGTTCAGCTCTTTATGAAAAAACTAACTGATGTTGTCAACAAGCCCTGGACCAGATTAAAGCCCTGCCATGATGATGAAGAGTGAGCGATTCAACCGTTCAAGAGGTATTGTTCTTTTATTATTATTATCTAAATAATCTTTTTTTTTTAATCATAATCTTGTTTTTTTTTAACCTCTTGTTTTTTATTTCCAGTCTGTGACAGAGGAAGCTGCTTTCTCTTCCACTTCAGGGAAATCCACCTGCAGCTAAGAAGTGTGTGATGACTGAACTGAACTCTGAACTGAACTGAACTCTGAACTGTTCCCACAGTCCCACCTGTCCCACCAAGAAGAAGTTGTGAGTACAGTAATGAGGACAAATACAGCCACACTGCTGCTACTGGACAAAAACTTGATTAGTTAGACTGTAAACAGTCTGTTGCTGCTTATTGTTCTGGTTCTGACTGTTATTGTATTTATTAAGATTTGTATTATTGTTCATATAGTTTATTTATTGTAGAGTGCTGTTTATTTAAAATATCATCCAAATGGGTCACTTTTATTTATTACTACAATACAATACAAACATATTTTTGGCATATTTTCAAAATAAACATTTTGTAAGTCTTTATTTTGTCAAAAAAATAAATAATTTGTACCGAAAATAAACCGAACCGAGCCCTCCTTGTAGTTGAACCAAACCGAAATGTGATTTTAACGTACCATTACACCCCTACAGAATATGGTGTAACACACATGATGACTGGATCGGTATCGGCTGATACCAGATTTAAGTATCGGGATCGGAAGTAAGAAAATGTGGATCAGTGCATCCCTAATTTTAACTAAGAGTGATGACGACAGTGGACAACAATAGACAGTCATAAATTCTACATATCTGTATTCTACTTCACTTTACAATCCAGCTTTCGCTACTTTTCCTTTTATTTATCCTTTTAGTTGCCATTTTATTTTCACTTGTTTAAAAAAATAATAAAAAAATAATTTAAATTTGTATGCATCCTTTATGACTGTCTATTGTCGTCGTTTGTTGTCCACTGTTGTCATCATTCCTTGTTGTAAATGAGTCCCCGAGGCTCAATGGTATTACCGGTAACCTGTCTAAATAAAGGTTGAATGAGTGAAATAAAGGATGCATACAAATTGAGAATAACAAGAGAAAATAAAATAGTATTTAAAAATGTAACAAAAAACAGTTAGGTTGTAAGGCAATGTAGAAAACTAAAAACAGGGACATGTCTGCGTTGGTTTTTGTCAGGAACTCAACAGATGTTTAAAGTTACTTAAAGAGGTCAAGGTTGAGAGCTTCAGATTTGATTTTATTTGCTGTTTATTCATTCATTTTAAAAGAACAATACAAGACAGTTTCATCAGATACAAGAATACAAGTAGGATAAAATGAAGGGAGCAGAAAGAAGATGAAATCTTATTATATCTGCCCCTTATTTCACAGTTTGTTCAACCAATGATAACCTTCAAACTACATCACAAAATGAATAATTCTACTTAATTTTACTAACTGTAATACACAAACTACATCACAAAATGAATAATTCTACTTAATTTATCTAGCTGTAATACACAAACTACATCACAAAATGAATAATTCTACTTAATTTTTCTAACTGTAATACACAACTACATCATTCTAACTGTAATACACAAACTACATCAGAAAATGAATAATTCAACTTAATTTTTCTAACTGTAATACACAACTACATCATTCTAACTGTAATACACAAACTACATCAGAAAATGAGTAATTCAACTTAATTTTTCTAACTGTAATACACAAACTACATCACAAAAATGAATAATTCTATTTAATTTTTCTAACTGTAATACACAAACTACATCACAAAATGAATAACTACTTAATTTTTCTAACTGTAATACACAAACGCACTAAGCTACATCATAAGTACAACATAAGTGTAATACACAAACACACTAAGTTACATCATATATAGTTTTTGAGCAAGTCCTTTTTGACCTTTTTCTTAAATGTATACATTGATTTTGCATTTTTAACATCACTCTCCAGAGCATTCCACAATCGAACTCCCTGAATTGAGGTAGACCGTCCCTTTAAGCTGGTTCTGAATTGTGGTTTGATGAATATCTCTGTCCCTTTGAGATTGTAATAACTTTGTCTTTTTATAAAATTTCTTTGGATATTTAAAGGTAATGTGTTATTATGAGCCCTATACATAACTGATAAAATACTATATTCTACCAATTCCTGGAATTTCAATAAATTTAGCTGAAGAAACAAGGTGTTTGATGGGTGACTGAAATGTTTTCTGGTGATTACTCTTACAGCTCTCTTTTGTAAAATAAAAACAGGCTTTGTAATTGTTTTGCACGCTTTTCCCCAAACCTCAATACAATAGATTAAATGTGGAACAATGATTGTGTTATACAACATATACAGAGCTTTATCAATTAAAAAATCCCTGACTTTATACAGTACTGCAATTGATCTAGCTATTTTTGTTTTAATGGAATTTAGAGAGATTCAGAGTCAGAGAGTCTTTATTGTCATTTGCACCGCATGTCAAGTCAAGTCAAGTCAATTTTATTTCTATAGCACAGCTTAAAACAGATAAACTGTTACCAAGGTGCTTCACACACACAGCATAAAAGTTTAAAAATGTACAGAAACAGTAACACACACCAATAGTAACAATTATTTACAGTAGTAAAAGTACATAAAAATGTATAAGAACAAATTAAAATGAAAAAAAAAACCACAGTAAAAAAAAAATATATATATATACACTACGACAGCTCACACCGTATGAAACACCAGAGAGAACAGATGGGTTTTTAACAGGGATTTGAACATGAGAAGGGAGGAGGCCTGTCTAATGTTGGGGGGGAGGTTGTTCCAGAGTTTGGGGGCGGTGACTGAAAACGCTCGATCACCACGGAGCTTCAGACGTGTTTTTGGGACCGCCAAGAGCATCTGATCAGATGATCTCAGGGCCCGCGATGGAACATATGGTTCCAGCAGCTCGGAGAGGTAGAGGGGAGCGAGGCCATTTAGGCATTTGTAGGTCAGCAACAGGATTTTAAAGTCGACTCGAGTTCGCACGGGGAGCCAGTGCAGGGAGGAGAGAACAGGTGTGATGTGCTCATACCTACGAGTACCGGTTAAAAGCCGAGCTGCTGCATTTTGCACGAGCTGAAGGCGTGTAAAGGAGGCCTCGCTGATCCCAGCATACAGTGCATTACAATAATCCAGGCGGGTTGTGATGAACGCATGGATTAGGGTCTCAAGATCAGATCTGGACAGCACCGGCTTGAGCTTAGCAACCTGCCGCAGCTGGAAGAAACTCTTCTGGAGAACGGAGCTGATTTGTTTATCGAACTTAAGGTCTGAGTCGAAAACCATCCCAAGATTTTTTACAGAGTTTTTGAGATAGGGCTGGAGGGAGTCCAAGTTTATGTGATCAGAGGCGGCAGCTGAGCTAGGGCTGAAGATGATGACTTCAGTCTTCTGGTCATTAAAACTTAGGAAGTTTGAAGCCATCCAAGTCTTAATGTCGTCCAGACACTTTAGGAGAGAGTGGAGGGAGCCTGTATTTGCTGGTTTCAGTGGCAGATATATCTGGCAATCATCTGCGTAACAGTGGAACGAAATTCCATGTTTTCTTAGGATGGTCCCCAGTGGGAGCATGTAGAGCGTGAAAAGAAGTGGACCGAGAATAGAGCCTTGTGGGACCCCGCAGGAAAGAGACATTGAAGGGGATACACTGTTCCCGACCTTAACACAGAAACTTCTGTCAGCAAGGTATGAGCGGAACCAGTCTAATGCAGCACCTGTGATCCCGACCCAGTGTTCGAGCCGAGATAAGAGGATACCGTGATCGACGGTATCAAAAGCAGCGGTAAGGTCAAGGAGTACAAGTACCACAAACTGACCAGAGTCATTTGATACAAGAATATCGTTGAAAACCCTGACCAAAGCTGTTTCCGTGCTGTGAAGTTGTTTGAAACCGGACTGAAAAACCTCAAAGACTTTGTTTTCAGTTAAGAACTGATTTAACTGAATAGAAATAAGTTTTTCGAGGATTTTGGACAGAAAGGGGAGTCTTGATATTGGTCTGTAATTTGCGCAGGCGGAAGGGTCAAGGCTAGGTTTCTTCAATAACGGAGTGACAACTGCATGTTTGAAGGCATCCGGGACCACGCTTGTAGCAATGCTACTATTCAGAATATTAAGAACAGAGGGCCCCAGCGATGGCAGAACCTGTTTGAACAATGATGGGGGGATGGGATCAGCGGGGGATCCTGAAGGTTTCATGTGACCAACAGCTTTGTTTAACAATGGGAGTGAGATGGGTTTGAATTGCCTGAAGTTTGCTGTGCAAGGAACAATGGGAGAGGTGTCTACTGCAGAGTGGGGGATGGAGGACCTAATCAGCTCAACCTTTTCAACAAAGAATTTGCTGAATCTGTTACAGGAGTCAACAGGGGCCTCCATGTTGGCTGATAGAGGAACATTGAGAATGGAATTTACTGTGTTAAAAAGAATGCGGGGGTTGTGTCTGTTGGAGGTGATGATGTGGGAGAAGTATTTGTTTTTTTCTGATTTGACGGTGGCCTGGTAGTTATTTAAACATGTTTTTAGCAAAATGAAAGAAACCTGGAGCTTATCTTTTTTCCACCTGCGTTCTGCACGCCTGCAGAGACGTCTCATGTGGTACATGTGATGAAAACGAGATTATGTACACGAGGTCCCAGTTACATCCAACAACAAATGAAAGAGAAAAACAGTAATAACATCTAGAACTAACTAAGAAAAACATCAACTAGTAATACACTAAGCCTAATATAGTGGGAATAAACAGCAGCACGAACATGAGTTTGTATGAGCAGATGGTCACAGATGAACACAGATGAACACAGCAACAAGAAAACAGATCAGCATCAGTATGATGTGATATTTTGCAGTGTTTATTTTTTATTTTATTT
>JBBPBX010021783.1:31074-42041 GCA_038048925.1 Garcialebias charrua | reverse complement strand
GTGAAGATTTTATTTCAGATATTTAATTTAAACCATTTGATAAGTTATTCATTCATCTTATTTACTATCTAAATTTACGCAAACCACTTTGAAAAATAAACCCATTTGATGTGATGGGTCACAAATTTATTATTCAGCTTCTTTTGTTGGATTTGATTTAAGAATTGTGGACATTTTTAAATAAAACTTGAAAGATTTCATTTGTGCAATGGAGATTTATTTAGCCAACTTAAATTTCTCATTACAATGAGAGTATTGTACAGGTACTTGTATTTGAAAGCTAGAAATCATGGCAAAACACATATTTAATTTGATTTATGTTCAAGCTGGACTTTTAAGTTTAAAGAAAGGGACAATGTAGTTTGGAATAGTTCACATTTTTAGTTTGGAAAAAATAAACATTTGAGTTTTCTTTCTTATAACTGTTATAAGAAAGAAAACTCAAATGTTTATTTTTTAAAAGGTATTGTTTAAAAGGTTTTTAACGACATATTTTTAGCAACGGACTCTGGTGACAGTGTTGTCCTCCTGCTTTTAGATTTATCATCTGCTTTTGACACCGTGGACCATAACATCTTACTATGTCGTTTGAAACAATGGGGGGGTGTCAGCGGTGCAGCACTGAACTGGTTTAGGTCCTACTTAGCCGACCGTACTTTCTGTGTCCGCCTTGGTGACCATGAGTCCTCCTCTGCTCCTCTTCTGTGTGGGGTTCCTCAGGGCTCAGTCTTAGGCCCCCTCCTCTTCACACTGTACCTGCTCCCTCTTGGCTCCATTCTTAGAAAATATGGGATCTCCTTTCATTGTTATGCGGATGATACGCAGATTTATGTCCCGCTTCAGAAAAAGGACTCCAACTCTCTGGCCCCTCTGTTTTCATGTCTGGAGGACATCAAAGCCTGGATGGCTGTGAACTTTTTAAAGTTTAATGAGGGGAAGACTGAGGTGATGGTTTTTGGAAGCTCAACTGAGACTCCCAAGGTCAATGTTGGTTCCTTGGCTCAATACATCAGACCTATTGTTACAAACCTGGGGGTCAAGATCGATGCAGGACTAAAATTTGAAAACCACATCAGAGCAGTTGTTAAAACTAGTTTTTTCCACCTGAGGCAGCTGGCTAAGGTGAAGCCAATTCTTTCCAAGCAGAATTTTGAAACAGTAGTTCACGCCTTTGTGACCACACGACTGGACTACTGTAATGCACTCTATATAGGAATCAGTGATTCCTGTATCTCTCAGCTTCAGAGGGTACAGAACGCCGCTGCACGACTTTTAACTGGCACACGAAAGTTTGACCACATTACTCCTGTTTTAACCTCCCTGCACTGGCTGCCCGTACATTACAGGATTCATTTTAAAGTTCTTTTATTTGCTTTTAAAGCGCAAAATGGTCTTGCCCCGCCCTATCTGTCCGAGTTGCTGCAGCCATACGCACCCTCTCGATCCCTCAGGTCATGTGATCAGCTGCTCCTGAGTGTCCCAAAGACAAAACGCAAGCTCAGAGGAGACCGTGCTTTTGCTGTGGCAGCTCCTAAACTGTGGAACAACCTTCCCTTGAACATCAGACAGGCCTCTTCCCTGTCTGTTTTTAAATCTCTTCTTAAAACCCATCTCTTCTCCCTGGCCTATGACACCATCTGCGATGTTGACTTTTAATAATTTTAGTCGCTTGTTTTATCTGAGTGTATGATTCCACAACTTTTATTATGTGACTTTTATTTATTTTAATTATTTTATTACCTGATTGTGATTGTTTTGTTGTGTGTACAGCACTTTGGTCCTGTAGGTGTTTAAAGTGCTCTATAAATAAAGCTGGTATGGTATGGTATGGTATTTTTTCCAAACTAAATTATTATACAATTATTTATTCATCTACTGAACAATGTTTTTAACCTCCCAGAGAGAACAATTGCAAACAAACAAAAGTACACTTTTGTTTGTTTGCAATTGTTCTCTCTGGGAGATTAAAAACATTGTTCAGTAGATGAATAAATAACTTTGAATCTATTTTGATTGTTCATAATTTGCACTAAAATGTATGAATCCATATTATTATAATAATAATAATAAAATTTATGGAATGTTCTAAGAAAGTTCTAGCAGAACGTTCTCACCTAACGTTCTGAGAACCACGAGAAAACTCCACACCAGAACGTTCTCAGAACGTTAGGAGGGAACGTTCCCGTAACCTAAAAATAACGTTCTCAGAACGTTCTCAGAACGTTCTCACCTAACGTTCTCAGAACGTTCTCAGAACGTTCTGACAACGTTCTCACTAACGTTCTGAGAACCACGAGAAAACTCCACACCAGAACGTTCTCAGAACGTTAGGAGGGAACGTTCCCCTAACCTAAAAATAACGTTCTCAGAACGTTCTCAGAACGTTCTTCTGTTACTTGGGAAGTTATTTCCAAGTTTTATCATTCCTTTCATCCATCCCAGGTTCAGTGACACGCATGCATGTACTACTGCCAGAACTTCTCCATCACTGAGAAATCAAACCTCATCATCCATTTTAGATGAGCAGTGGCTGACATTTTAGGATCAGATTGACACTGAATTGTTTCTTTTGTGCTTCACAGTAATGACTAAAACAAGAACTGTGATGACTCAAACCCTCTCTTAATGACATTGATAACTGAACATTTTGAGCATGGATGAATAAAATGGAACCTAAAATGATTACGTTTTTTTCTTCTTTTACAAAATAAAATATAAATAACTGCATAACACCAAAAAGATTTCTGTACAGCAAAGAGCTAAAAAATGTGTTCAGTATTAAAACTTTTATGAGACAAGTTTGCTGTCTAAAGGTTGTGGGGAACTTAATTGGCAGTGGCAGGTGTCAGATAAAATGTCAGCACTGAAAGAAAAGCTTCTGAATAAACTCCCCAGAGATGTGACAATGTCAAGAAAGTTTCTGTAAGGTATTCAGAATTCAAAGAACAGGCCGACTCGATTTCCTGCCATTGCAGGCAATTACTTCTACTGTAGAAGAAGAAAGGGTAGCTTTGGTGAAATAATACTTTTACCTTACTAAAAAACTACAGCTCAAAAATTAAAAAATATTTCAGTTATCTTCAGTTTAATTCATTTATGGCAATATTTAAGCTTTATACAGAAAAAGTAAAAAATAAAAAAAAATCCAGTCATAAGTTGTTCAGTTGTTTTCACTTCAGTACAGACTAAATTAATTAAAAAAAGAATCAACACAATATGGACAGGATCTAATTTGAATCTAGTTGCATATCGCTCATCTACAGCCACATTTATTTTTATTTATTAAAGTTCCATTCAATAGTTATATTTCAGTTAGTGCTGTCACTTGATTAAAAAATGTAATCAGATTAATCACACTCTGGGGCTGTGATTAATCATGATTAATCACCATGCTTAACTTTGTAAGACTGAAATATAAATAATATGCAGGTTTTCGTAAAATGTTGAAGAAAATGTTTTATTGTCTGAAACCAAACAGTTTTCCAGGTTTTCATACTCAGCAAGGTTTACACAAGTCATTTTGTTTCAAACATTAATTTATAAATGTTAACGCAAATGTCTCATTAAGTGTCATCTATGTGATCAAAACATGTAAACAGCAATGTTCCCTCTAATTTTTCATGTTTCTGGGCAAACACACAAGCTCCCTCTGCATGCTCTGTCCTCACTCCAACTACCTCCATGTCCTCTCTTGAGGTTGGCTTAAAACACAGAAATGAAGGCTACCAATGGGACAGCTGGCAAGCTGCAGACTGACGAAGTCCTCTGGATGGAGAATGAACCGTGAAACAAAATGAAACAGGTCCAGATGACATGATTTAACCATTTTTGTTATCTACCTGGAGGATTGAGCTTACAAGCATTTTTCTGAACCACTTTGGCCTTGGTGTCCTCATGCTGTTTCTGTGAGTAGCAAGTTGGCCACCTGGCCTAAAACATGTGATTGCTGTTATTGATGATTGATGGTTTCGGATGGGTGTGCTATGTTTGCACGTGTTAAAAAGCCTGCTTCTGAGATTCCAACAGGAGGTTGGCTTAAAACACAGCAGTGAAGGCCACTTATGGGACGGATCTTGGCAAGCTGCAGACTGACAAAGTCCTCTGGATGGGGAATGAACCGTTTCTTTACTTAAAGAAACTGGTCCAGAGGACATGATTTAACAATTTTTGTTGTTATCTACCTGGATGAATGAGCTTACAAAAAAAAATTCTGACAAAGCAAAGTTTAGACCTATCCTGCCCGAAAACAAAACCCCTCAAGACCCTTCAACACAATCCCTTTTTTAATGTTTGAATGTCTTTTGTTTTTGTTTGAGGATGTTACACTAAGCCAGACTGATGATCCAAGGGCTGCTTGTGGTCCTTGGACTGAAATTTATGTCCATGTGTACTAAAACATCCTTGAAATTAAACTGTTTTCCACATATGAACAAGAAAAATATTAAAAACTGGAGTGAATATAACATTAAATGTAAAAAGCCCCATCCAAGATAACTTCAACTCGTACCTCAGAAGGTTTATTGCAGATACTTGAGGACATCCAACTGGGCCATATTTAAGGTCTCTAATCCAGACGTAGCTTTCAGGAGCTGTGGCCAACGGGTCATTGGTGTTTGTTATGGTGGTAACTGAGGACTAATTAGTTGACAACCAGTAGATATGCAGGCCATGAAGCTGAAGAAGGAGGTCTTCAGCAATTGTCTGCTCCAAAAACCTCAAAGATGACATGTACAGGGTGGTAAAAGGGCTGCAGCTCCTGGGGTTGTAGTAGAAAAAACTTGAACATACAGTAGGAGTAAATCTGATGAGGCCATTGGGAAATACTGTACTTTCTGTTGTCCTCAATGAGATTCTGGCAAACTGTTTAATGACCCATGTAAAGAAAGTACAGTAGTCCCTTGTTTATTGCAGGGGCTACTTTCTGCGAAGTAGGAACACTATTGATTTTTGTATTTATATATACAGTATATATATTAAGGCTTTATAAACCCTTCCCACACTCTTGCAATTTTCTAAACTCTTAAACCTATGTAATTTTAACAACATAAGTACAGTATATGCACTGCACAGTAGTTATGTACTGCAACATTTTATTTGGGTACTCACCAGCCTTGGTCCGGTTCTGCTCCGGTTCTGATTGGCTTTCTGCAGCTATTGAGCACCAGACGCTTGTAGAGAGAGCTGGACCTTCAGAGAGCCAGCACAAAACCAATGGTCCCAATCGAGTCCATGAAAAAAGCCCCGGTAAGCTCCGGAGAAGACACTGGACCTCAAAGCAACACCTCCCCGCACGAGAAGCCTCATCGAGCAGCAAGCAGCACTCAGCTTGACTGAAGAGGCTGGGAATCTGGTTCTGGTCCAATTCCCGTTTGGTTCCGTGTGGCTCTCTGCATCCACTGAGCGACAAAGTCATTATGAATAAGGAACAAACTTTTTGGATCCGATCAAAACTTTCCCTCCATTTCAACAGAAAGCAAGGCCTGGGAGGACTGTTGGCTTCTGGGTAATGTAGTCCTTTTGACTAGCGATACAGTAAAGGCTTTTTGAGAGAAAACTACAAAATGGCGGTGCCTTTCTGAAGTACTTTTTATTTGTTAACTTTTTACTATATCACATACTGTCCTAATCGCATGAGTAAATATTAAAGTTGACAGTCTTTTTGTCGTGTAAAATCTTACTTTGAAAAACCGCGAAAGACTGAGTCTGCCAAAGTCAAACCGCAAAGTAGCGAGGGGCTATTGTAGTCCTCACTGCAGACTGGGCCTGGTTCAGGAAGGGAACTGCTGACCTACACTAGAGATCCTGTCAGACAGGGAAAGGAAAACTTGACGCTCTTGATTACTATAGCACAGGCTGCCATGGTAAAAAGCTTCTCTCTGGCAGGGCTCTAAGAGTTGCCCTGAGATGTTGAAGACTCTAGACGTTGTGGGTCTATCATCACGCTCTCACATCTGTAGTCATGAAAACCTTTGAACGTCTGGCTTTATCCCACCTCAAGTCTATCAGCAATCCCCTCCTTGACCCTCTGCAGTTCGCCTACAGAGCTAACAGGTCTGTAGATGACGCCATAAACCTGGCCCTCCACTCCATCCTGCAGCATCTGGACTCCCCAGGAACCTATGCTAGGATCCTGTTTGTGGACTTCAGCTCTGCATTCAACACCATCCTTCCTGCTCTGCTCCAAGACAAGCTCTCTCTGCTCGGTGTACCTGACGCCACCTGCAGGTGGATCACTGACTTCCTGACAGACCGGAGTCAGCGCGTGCGGCTGGGGAAAGCTGTCTCGGACACTCAGACCATAAGCACAGGTTCACCACAAGGATGTGTTCTTTCCCCTCTGCTCTTCTCCCTGTACACCAACTGCTGCACCTCCAGCCATGACTCCGTAAAACTTATTAAGTTTGCGGACGACACCACCCTCATCGGGCTCATCTCGGATGATGATGAGTCTGCGTACAGGAGAGAGGTGGGCCGGCTGGTGACCTGGTGCAGCAACAACAACCTGGAGCTCAACGCCCAGAAGACAGTGGAGATGATTGTGGACTTCAGGAAAGACAGAGCCCCTCTGCCCCCCATCACCTTTAACAACACCCCCATCATCATTGGGGACTGCTACCGGTTCCTCGGCACCACCATCACCCAGGACCTCAAGTGGGAGCCAACCATCAGCTCCCTCATCAAAAAGGCTCAGCAGAGGATGTACTTCCTGCGACAGCTGAGGAAGGCCAAGCTGCCGGCCAAGCTGATGGTGCAGTTCTACACGGCCATCATCGAGTCCATTCTCAGCGCGTCCATCACAGTGTGGTACGCCGGGGCCACTGTCAGGGACAGACACAGACTGCAGCGCATTGTGCGCTCTGCTGAGAAGGTAATCGGCTGTAGTCTCCCATCTCTCCATGACCTGTACGTCTCCAGGACTGTGAGGCGAGCAGGTCGGATCACAGCTGACCCTTCTCACCCTGCATACAGTCTGTTCGAACCACTCCCCTCAGGCAGGAGGCTTCGGTCAATTGGGACCAGAACCTCCCGCCATAAAAACAGTTTCTTCCCCTCTGCTGTCAGACTCTTGAACACTCATAACCATGCTACCTCATAACTTGCCTTGGTCGCTGTATTTTGTATTTGTTCTTTGTATTTTGATTGGGAATCACTGTATCACTGTATTTTGATTGCACCACTCTAATTGCGCTGTTTCTTAGTAGTTTTTGTTCACTGAATATTGTATTGATTGTATTGATGTTTTATGGTTTATGTTTTTTGTGTCTTATGTTTTTATATTTTATGCACCGTTATGCCGAAGCAAATTCCTAGTCTGTGAATCCTGTTCATTGACAATGGCGATAATAAACTGAATCTGAATCTGAATCTGAATCTGAATCTGAAATGTTTGTCCAATGTTGCATGGAGAACCAGGACAACCCCTGCTGAGTAGTGGACCATGATGGTAGCCCAACTATAAGGAATCACACTTCACAGCCTTCCTGGAAAAGTTTACTTGAAATATTATGTTAATATTTTCTGATTCTGTATTTCCACCACCACTTTCCAAGAAATGCTTGCCGCTTGTAGTAATCAATCACTCTGAATTAATCAAACTGATTGTTTTGTTTATTTGTTGTTTTTACGATAGAGCCCCCATAACCTCTGATTGCACCAGCAACTTAATATTCCCTAGCACAACTTCAAGCGTGAATACATTTCACTTTCAAACCCAGCAACTGTTCAATCTCCTGGTGGCGTTTGTCACACCATGTTGCTCCAACGCCTCGATTTATGCAGCAGCTGGTGCAGTAAATGTGCTGTAATTGCACAGACACACATGGACTGGTGTTTGTGTTCGTAGTATCGCACCAGATCCATTCATCTGCTGTTCGTGTGATAATAATGCTTTAGAACCACAGCTCCACCTCTCTCTCTCTCTAAGACATTCTCCAATTTATTTAAGGTTATTGTTTTAACTCCCATCCATCGCCTGCTTATGTACTGCTCATCCCTCTGTGCATTTGGGGCTGATTGGTGGGACTGCTTCAGTGTCCTGATCGGACTGGTAATCAGCAGTGCTCTCTGCTGTAATGACCCGTGCTGGGAGGTGTTGTGGGAGCAGATTTGGAGGCGCTATCCTGTTAACAAGCAGCCTGCTGAGACAAGCTGTGAGCAACTCTGCTCAGGGATGTGTGATTTCCAGCAAGGCCTGTTGGTGCCAGACAGTAGACGATCTGAGCACCACTGTCTTTTTTGATTGTTATTGAATGTAACTACTGGAGAAGGACTTCTCTTGGTTGACTCTCTGCTTGGATTTGTGGTGTTGGTTGCGAAAATTTGCCTTTTAATTGACATTAATTGGTCAAAACCTTGTCACGGTAGCTCGGTTTGTGCCGAGGTCTTGTAATACCGAGGCTGCAGGTTCAAGCCAAGGTTACATCAAGGAGGGAAATGATTGCCAAATGTGTGCAAATTTGCTCCCTGTGCAGGCAACCTCTGCAGAAGCAATCAGCTAAAAGAAAAAGAGAAAAAGTGATAACAGTAAATGTGAAAAAATAAATTTATGTTGTACATAATCAAATATTTATTCTTTGACCTTTTACAGGAAATAGCTGAACCCAAACCAACGAATCCTAAGATCTTCTTCAATATACCGACAAAAGTTTGATTTGAAAAGTCTTCAAAGAAAACGTCCTTCACCCTGTGTGCACACTGAGCCTTTGTCTACTGTTCAGACAGGTTGCACACATAGATTGCATGCAAATGACCTAGCTTTAGTTGCATGACTGCTAAGAAAAAAGGAGTGCTGCTTCCTTAAGAGAACAAAAGAAGGGTAATCTATCAGTGCTGAAAACAGCCCTGACTCCGTGCACCATAGGCTACATGCAGAGCGATTCTCTTGGGGATGTAGCTCAGAAATAATGAGAGAAACACTGGAGTAAACAGATTGACTTTTTTTTTTGCAGCCAGGTCTAATTACAGGACAGGAATAAATAATCATGACAGAGGAGGCAGGAATGCAGGTGTAATGCATTGTAATGGGCCAAAAGGAATGAGTGAATCATTTCTCTGCCCGTCATATTGCTGTGGCAGGTTTGGTTCGCTGTGAGGTACAGATGCTGAGCAGCGCTGGCATGTGGCTGTGATATGTGGGCAGGTTGTTTGTGCACTGCATGTCTAGATTAATGAATCCGTTGGTGTACAGCTTGTTTTCAGTTTCGTGTAGCCCACGCACTGCATCCTAATGAATTAATGTTTGCACTTCACTTACCTGCACAACAGCAATAACAACAACTAACATTAACAAATTTAGATCTTTGCATTTATGGTGACTTAATTTTAGGAAAATATCTTGTTGGGTGGATTTAGATTGCAACATGTTTAGCATACAACTTCACCAAAACTACATCAGTCATGTTGGGTGAGGCAGCCGAATTGACAGATGGTCACATTGATAAATGATGAATTTCAGTTTCATATCATAACCCCCGCCCCATAAAAAGGAACATTAATGGGGCAAAGTAGAGACATTCTGGTTTAAAGGTAAATTTTATCATAAGCCATAGAGCAATAAAATGATTGGGGTGGTTTTGTTTGAATTTATTGTTGTTGTCAATTGGTTTTTCCTCTCTTTTAACTTTATTTCCTGATATATTTTGAAATGGTTTCTCTTTGTTCTTCTTGAGAACGTTGCATGCTTCCACATCTGGTTTTTAGTTGTTAATGGCCATCACATGTTGTTCATTGTTTTCCTAAATCTGTGGTTTTACCATTTTCCTCATCTTTGTCCTTAAGCCATTTCAGTTCAGTTTTATTCTCTGCTTTATTTAATTCACTGCCTTTGTTTTAATCTCATATCAATTCATTCTTTTCAGTCTGTGACTTTGCATCAATCTACACTGAACCAGTGCAACCCCTTTACCATTTGGGTCACATTTTCTTTGAAACCCGAAAAAGACCTAGAACATCCAGGATAAATAAAACTCTACAACCCACTGACCCCATATTTTTTATTTTGTTTGCATGCCCACAAGATCATGTGTTACACAAGAAATCTTGAGAAAATTTGGAATTCTATACTAATCTGCAAAGGACCACCATAATATCTCATAGTAACTAAGTCTATGTTCACGCTGCAGACAAGTGTCCCGAATCCCTTTTTTAAACCATATGGGACACATGTTGGATTTGTTTCATGAGGGTCTGAACGTGACTAATTCAGTTTTCACATGTGGTACTAAATCAGTTAAATATCTGATGTCTTCAAAGTCTGAACAGTCAAGTTGTATTTCATCCGAATTTTATGTAAAATAAAGTAGATCGATATCAGTGTTGATAACAATGATTATAGCTGCCTCAGACGAGTCAGCTGGGGGGGGGGGGGGACTCCAGAAACATCTTAGCACCATCAAACTGGTTGACTCATTATGTTGAATTGCTAGTTATGACTGAGTTTGTTGCGGCTCCTTGGACCGATGAAGTCTTTTGGATGAAAGACGAAACATTTCAACAAAAAGAAACCGGCCAGTGAGGACCTGACTTAACTTTGTTGGATGTATTACCTGGATTATTGGGCATGAACTTTGATGATGATGATACTAATGATATCAACGCCATGCTGTGGAACTCTGCATGACGTCAGCTACAGAAGTCCAGTGGCTTCATATACAGGTAGTCCTCGACTTACGACGGCCTCGATTTACGACGTTTTGCTATTACGACGCACCTCCCATAAAATAAAATAAAATAATATATATATATATATATATATATACTGTATATATATATATTGACATTTTTTATTTTGAAGCCGATTTACGCAGTTTCCGGCAGTTTCCAGTTTAGCTGCGGAGGCTACAGTTTGCCCTGTACTCTCTAATGACGTCAGCTACAGAAGTCCAGTGGCTTCATATACAGGTAGTCCTCAACTTACGACGGCCTCGATTTACGACGTTTTGCGATTACGACGCACCTCCCATAAAATA